>JBBBDQ010014286.1:0-12507 GCA_037127315.1 Ascarosepion bandense
TCGCTCAGACTGCCGGTCGAACTTTTTTTTTAAATCTCAAAGGCTATATATATATATATATATATGGAGAGAGAGAGAGAGAGAGAGAGAGAGAGTGAGGAAGGAGAGAGAATGCACGAGTAACTTATCACCACTTTTATAATTTTAATTTTGCGTATGCATATTTATTCCTATCATTGTAGTAGGTCAGTTGGGCACCGTCTCTAAGAAAAAAAATCATATCGAAATTCTCTACGCCGAAAATTTGGAAACGGTATGTTGCATTGTTTTGTTTATTTTTTGTCGAAGCTCAATACGAGCATTTCTTACTTAGCCTTGTCTCTTGTCGCTATCAATATTTCTTCTTTGGTGTAGCCTAAACTCCGCCTCCGCCATCCATAAAGTTGCCGTTGACAAGTATACATGGCGCTATTTCTCCTGTCTCCCCTTTTTCTTTTTATCCGTGCTGGGAAAGACAATCTTCAGACTCTTCTTCCTCGTCAATTGGAACCTCATTCCGTCTCTTCCTGATATTAGGTATGTATTTTCTTCGCGTTTGCATCCGCTCCAACATCTCATTGTTGCACACGTGCCCAGTCCATGGCATCTTCAGCATCCTCTTCGTGAAAATTATTTTCACTGCCTCACGCTCATTCTTCATCTTTTGGTGAGATCGTCCAACATTCACTTCCATGTTGAGGACAAGTATAGCAACCATCATCCTTTTCGTTTCCAAGAAGATTTTCCTGTTTTTCAGTACTCTGGTAGGCTTTTGAAATGCGCCCTTGACCATGCCAATGCGTTTTTGGTTCTCAATTCGAAATTTTTGTCAAAAAAACTTCAGGTTATAAATTACTTTACTGTTTTTTTTGTTTTGTTTTTTCTCTACGTCTAATTGGCATTTTGTGTTCTTTGCTGATGACCACATACACCAACTTCTTTGATTCGATAGAAAAGACAGATGTTCTTCTATGTGCCGTGTTCTTTCAGGACGTAGGCGGTCTTGGCCTTCCCCATCTCCCTATACTTAGTAGTTCTTAACACCCTTTCTCCCAAGCACTTTCCAAAGTCTGGTTTACTATCTATTTGCTCAATCCCATGAATTATGTCCCACCATGGTTTCTCCTGTCTCTTCTTTCTCTCTGTCTGACTCAGAATACTGGATTTCTAAGCCCCCTTCCTATTACATGTCACAGAACTTCAGCTGTAATTAATGATGTTAAGTATCAGTTTTTGCTCAGTCTTCAAAATCATCTACCACAAGTTCGATCCAAATATCTACAACACACTACTGTAGAACCACATCTCGGTTGTCAAGTCTTTCCCTCAACTTTGATGGAGATTATCCAGCATTCGTTGTCATATTGAAGTTGTCAGATATGACATAACAATCCAGTACTTTCACTTGGCACATCTGAATTGCATCAAATACACATGAAACATGGGTGTCGCAGTTTTGCCTCAGTTTAATTTTAGCATCTCCAGGCCTGTGTGGTGGGTGGCATAAAACAAATCCTTGGTACCCTTCTTCTTCTTCTTCTTCTTCTTCTTCATGCCGTGGTCTTCAGAACGTTAAGACCATGGCTCTATCTCCCTATCTCTGGTAGTTCTTAACGCCTCTTTCGTCATCTCCTGCAAACTTTTCTGCCATCCATTTACTAAAGCCTATCAAATATGTCATGCATTGCTTTTCCTGTCTTCTTCCTGTCTGTCTGATTCGTGAGTATCAGATTCTCTGCCCTCCTTCTCATTACAAAACTCGGTTGTTTTATCTGATATGATGGGTATTATTTATTTTCATTCTGATTCTTTTTTCAAAACCACATTTTTGCTGCGATACATTTCTAGTCCATAGTATTCTCCACATCTTTCTGTGAGGTAATCCTCATGTCGATTTATTCGTCTTCCCTTCATCTTTGGTAGGATTATGTATATTAATAATAAAATCTTCCTTGGCCTCTCTCATTACATTTATGATATATTTTTGATTAAAAAGCTCGTTTTTAATGGGCAATCGAATTAGAAATAACTAAATTACTATACGCATCTACAATGACTTGCGTTCAGTAAATCTCATACAGGATAGACGCTTGAACATCACTTCTCTTGATTCATGACTGGCGACGCAGAACATTTTCAGAAACTAGTTTACAAATAAAGTCTATAACACTAATTTGTCCGGCTACCTTTTTTTCCGTGAGAAGTGAAAATGGATTCATACTTTTCCAAGAGAATTACAGTAAGAAAATTTAATGAACTCAACTCGAATTCGTTTCGGGTTCCATGATTTTTCATTCGTTATCCATTACACCAATCAGGCAGTTAAGTGCCCACACTTGATCGACTGCGTCTCACCACAACTTCTACAATTCAGTAACTCTCTTCACTCTTTAGTTAAGTGTCATGGGCGAGACACGTTGGTGATCTAAATTTCCCTAACTTCCTTAATTAAATCACTGTTGACTATTTCAGTAGCGTTGCGATATACACGATTGAGCTACCATGTCACTTTTGATACATGACTGACTAGTCAGAAAATTTTCTCGCAGTTTGACAGCTCAACGGTTGCCAACCAAGCCTACATCATCCAATCTGTCCCAATTTTCTTCAACCCACAGCTGTTTTGTCCTGTTTGGGCCAGAAGTAAAGACAAAGACGGAATAGTATTAAATGAATATATTACAAATGGTGTTTTAAAAATACACATATCAGAGCAATTATTAGCGTGACTATTACTGACTGGCTAGATAGAAGGAAAGAGAGACAGAAGAAGGCAGCGGATAACATATTTGCAGGGCCTGGACTGGTGGATGACGGAACGGGGTTGCCAGGAGTAACAGGAGCAATCATACTAAGAGCCACAAGGGATAGGAGACGTCGAGAACCATGATCGCCTACGTCCTGAAAGGACAGCGCAAATTGAAGAAGATTAGTCTGGCTGTCAGAGTTATACTAGAAAAGATTCCAATTTCCAATCTGGTTTTATAGAAGCAGAACTGCTACTTATGATATAGTTTAAAAAATGTTTCAAGGGCAACATAGGCAGCCATCATGATAAATAATGCATACAATAGCAAGCTACGGACAATTCAAAAAATTAAATAGATGTATGAGAGAATCAGCGTCTACGTGTTAATACACTGATTTCGTCCGACTTCACTCAGTTAAGCAACACTGTTTTATCGGCATACTTAAATGAGTGACTCATTTAGAACAATAAAAGGGAACGTAAGGAACGCGAAAGTGTCCACCGGTCTTAGTTATGGTTTAGAGCTAAAAAGAAAAGGCTAAAAACCCTGCTCCATAAAAATAGTTTGTTACAGAAACAGCAACAAAAGCTGCTGCCCTATGCACCATCTGGTGAGGTGATTTAGATAAATGATGACGAGAGAATCATGCATGAATGCGTGCGTTTATGAGTCGGTAAAATTAATATAAATAAGTGATAAAATGAAATATATTTCGTTTAAAACGCGGAATAATGCATAAAAGTATCAAGAACTTGTTATAAACAAATAAATTTTTTGAAAGTAAGTTGTTAAAGCGAATCTTTAATGAAATAATTTGCATTAAACTAAAAATATCTATGTACTAATAAAAGAATACACTATCATAACTATATATAATAATATTTCGAAATATTAAAAACGTATATGTTAAAGTATTATGTTATAATATTACGAATTATATTAAAGTACTCTATTAGGTAGCGCCACTGATTCATTGAAAACAGCACAGTATGAAAAAAAGTCTTAAACTTAATAAAGGATGAAGTTTACATCAAAATGTTAACGCGATTATTAAGAGAAAAGATCTAATAAATTTCATTTTTTTATTTTTTAATCCTTTCTAACAAGTTCAAATTTGATAAAATATCTTATTTTGTTTTTTATTGCATATGATTGTTCAAATTGTTACCAGAGTTTACAATGTATAATTTAGCGTTAAAATAACTCAGCTGTTTTGTTTTTTGTGTTTTTTTCCTGATGAAAAACATTGCAAATACTTGCAAAGATCGAATTTGTCAAAATTTGACAAAAAAAAATAAACTTTTAGACTTATTCAAAAATTTGAATGTTAAAATTATTTTCAAATTATAATTTTTAGAAAATCTTGTACAATATTTCTCATATATTGTTATCACCTGCCTCCACATAAATTCCATAAAAATTTAAATTAAATTTTGTTTCGAAAGGACACGTTGGGTTATGTAAATCAACTATTAGTTTGTTTGTTTTTTCATTTTCTAGTCTCTTTTTCTGAAATTTGCTCCGAATAGTAAACAAAATTAACAAATTTTATTAATATCTTATATATATATATATATAATATGCCTCCCATTATGATTATGCCTTCGAAGAAGAAAATTTTATAACATTTTCCACTTTAGCACATGCGCGTTACTCTTCAGAAACGAATTGAGTTCTTTCGGTGACTTGGCGTGTATACACTGCTTATATACAATGTCGTTAAATTTCCTTCTCCGATTCCATGCGTCGATGGCTTAGGGCGGAACACTCCGACTGCTCAAATCGGTCGAGCTGATCCCGGCCAGAAGCAAGGAATGCGTTCCAGCCACACTGATGAGCTGTGATACAGCGAAACAGGCTTGTAAAAAAACTAAAAGAAATTCTAGAAAAATCGTTATTCGTTTAATATTTCTTCTTTCAGACTATAATGTCGTTAATATATATATATATTAAAGACATTATAGTCTGAAGAAAGATATATTAAATGAATAACGATTTTTTCTAGAATTTCTTTTGTTTTTTTTTTAATCATAATAATTTATGCTAAAATTTCAATTTTTTAACAAATTTTATGAAGTTGCATAAAGTCCTTTTTCAATATATTATATTAAGTTGTCAAGATTAAATTTACTAATCGAAAATTGAAAAGTTAATACAAACCATCGATTTTTAAAATAATTTTAAATTATTATGTGTATACGAAGTTTTAAGCACGGTATTTTCTATTTGATTTTTTTAATCATATCGCAATACAAAAGGCATTTTACTGCCACTGTTTTGCAGGGGGTTACATTGGAGGAAAGTTTCGAGAAAGAGTGACAGGTTATAGGACGTGGTGTGGAGAAGCCGATGAGAATACTGATGAGAGCGATGGATTTGAAAGGGGGTGCGAGAGAGGATGCAAGTAGTGAGATAGGAAATGACTATTGACTTTACATTTAATTTTTGGAAATTGTAGCTGTCGGGGAAGCAAGTGAAACGGAAAGCGAATTTACAGGTGGGAAGCAAGAGAAAAAGTTGGTGAGTAGACCGTTTTTCCACCATTGGTTTCACAGTAAAAGTGTAATCTATCGCTAATTCCGTGTTCGAGTAAAATTATAAATAGGGGTACCACAGTGAGCTAAGTCTTGCCAATGTAGTTTACGAAAGTATTGTGGTGAAGATACACAGGCCACATTGCGCTGGTGGGAAAGGACTTGCATCTGAGCTCAAGTCGGGATCGATCAGTACAAGGATCTCTCGTTGGATTTTTTCTGTGACATCTAGGTAATATTAAAACGTCACGTGTTTCACAGTTTTTTACAGGAAAACAATTAGGAAAATTATGTTAATGCTGCTTAACCATACTTAGCTATCATTTGAAATGTGGCTGTCTTTCATCAATAGCACCTGCTCAGTCGCATCTGCAGACATTTAAAAAATATCTGTTATTCTATTTTTCATGCTATAAACAAGGAATAGTTGTGTAAATTAGGATAATTTAATTTTATATTTTATGCAAATTAAAACATACTCAGTCACATAACATTTTTTAGAATTAACTTTTTGATTACAAATGTGTCGATCATTCAAAAATGGTCGAAAAATTATATAACAATTTTAAAAAGTGAAAAATTTCAGATTCTAAATAACATTATTTTTGTTTGAATAATACACCAGAATATTTTTACTTTCTGGAAATGGTCAATTTAATCATTTAGCTTACACTTAAATCTAAAATACAAGTTTCAAGAAAACATTTATCAAAAACACTCACTTTAAAACTTATATCAAAAACGAGTAGATGCACCTGTACTTTATTTATCATGACAATATTAGAATTAGGCAAATATAAGTAACATCTAGAAACACTAAATTATTATCGAAATTTACGCGTATTATAATTATTAATGTATATAAAAATAGAGAAAACTGTTGAAAATTTGAATATAAGTAATAAAACATATAATAAACTTTTCCCAAGTATATATTCTTTCAATCTTTGTGTGTGTAATTTCCCTAATTTAGAAAAACCAGGATAATTTATGAAATTTTTCAACATTTTCGCTTTGGCTTTTCAAACGGTAAGTTTACTGAATGATTGCATTTTTCCTGTTGATTTATCTTATTTCCATTTTTTTTTTGCCTTCTGCTTTTTCTATCTTATTTTTGTTACTAACCCAAGTTCTTTGCTACATTTCGTAAATTGCTTTTGGTTCTCAAGGTTCGTTTTGATATACATGGGTTTGAGGTTTATTTGCCATATGATACCTTCCAGGAAATACCCTGAGTAGTTCGTCTTTGAACACCGGCCATTTTTTTTTTTCTTCTCCTCTTGGTGCTTCCCTGGTTGCTGCTTCCTACTGATCCCGAACTCTTGCGTAGGCTGCTCTGGTTAAGAAGCACAATGTCAGCTCCGTAGTGCCATTTCTGCACATGACGGGGCGTCTCCTGCATGAATCTCCGATGGGCAACCCTGGAGGAGCATATACTATGTTGCAGACGCAGCGCCAGTCTCCATCCGCCACCTGCTGCAAATTATGACCATCTGACCCTACTTCTAGACTCCTCCCCAACTAAACCACTATGAAATCATACAACTAAACAGCAAGACTAAACTCAGCTAGTCATAAAACGCCCAAACCTATCTGCGTTTCCTTCACAAACATACGAGGTATCCGCAGTAACTTCTTTAACAGTGTAGAATCATTCCTCCAAACTAACTCACCCGATATCTTAGCCATATGACTAACCTGACCCGTCTACTCCCTCCTCGGAGTTTTTCGTTCCTGGTGACCTTTCCCCTTTCAGGAATGTTCATATGCATGGGTTTGGTGTTTATGTCAGCGAACACCTCCTCTAGCCAGGGTCACACTTTGAATCTCTGGATCATTCTTCATGTGTTCTTCCGTCTCTCACTTCTAAGCTCGGTTAGCTATCTTCTTCTTCCTCACGCCCTCCTCCTCTGACTGTTCTCGGTACTTGATAGCATCTCTATCAACATCGACAAGGCCATTTCTTCTCACCCACCTACCTCCAAATATTTGTTTCTGGCGATTTTAACGCCCACCACACCAAGTGGCTTGAAAACTCTGTCACCGACCTTGCTGGGGTCCGCACCATGTATTTTCCAATAACTCCAAGCTCTAACGCAAGTGGTGACTTCCCCACGCGTTTCTCTAATAACTCTAATGGAAGGGACTCCTTACTAGACCCTGCCTCTACTTCCATCCCAGACTCTTGCACTACCAGGCAGCTTCGGTTTCTCCAGAAACTCTTGACCACGCCGTAGTTTCCGTCAACATCTCAATCCACTCTTACTCTACCAAAGAAACCCAGACCAGCAGAATATCATACTGCTACCAGAGAGCAGACTGGGATTCGTTCCAAGACTTCCTCTTGACGTCTCCTTGGAACAACGTCTTCGGTCATCCTTAGTCGAAGACTGTGCGTCCGAGGTCTCCTCTTTGGTTAAGGCCATCGATTCTTTTCATCCCGGCCAGGAAATTCCAGCTAAAATCAAATTCGTCTCCCTGGTTCTCGCCCGCTTGCTCGGCCGCCATTGCTCACCGGAACCATTTCTTCCGGCCCCATCGAAGCTACCGTCGAACCAAACAGGTGCCTTTTCGCCTCAGCTCATAATAAGTGCAAAAAAGTACTGAACGAAGCTAAGAGGGCGTTTGATGTCAGAACAGCCAGCACGCATAGCATCCCTGTTCGGGCGCCAAAGATTACTAAGACCCTGCAAAAGCGTGCTCAACAAGAGCAAGACTTCAATACCCCCACTAATCAATAAATTTGAAGTCTACCTCCCCAGCGGACACAGCTGAATGCTTTGCCCGTAGATTTTCCACCAATTCGACACTTGACTCATCAGGAGTACCTACACCCGACTTCCCACCTAAACCAAGGCTCAACTAAATAGCGTCCACATTACACCCTCGTCATTCAAGATAATCTCAAACTTGACCCTCACAAAGCGAGCGGCGGGGACGGGAACTTCAATCATAGTCCTGAAGAAATGTGCCCCAGAACTCTCCTCTGTCCTCTCTAAATTCCATAACCCTGCCTATATGCTTCCCGTTTTCCTGTCTGCGAAAGTCCTCCTGTGTAGTTTCTATATATAAGAATTCTGGTGAACCATCAGACCCCGCCAATACCTCATCAGCCTTCTTCCGATCTTTGGCAAAGTTTTCGAAGCCATTATCAACGACGAGGTGATTCAGCATCTCACGGCCCACAGGCTTTCTCGGACAAACAGTAAGGTTTTCGCCGGCTTCACCAGGTCTACTGCTGATATGCTCACGGCTCTTGACAAAGTCGGCGAAGCCCGAAACGTTGATATGTCCAAAGCGTTCGACAGAGTCTGGCATGCTGGCCTTTATGCAAAATGTATAACTGGCATTTGTTTGACCTCATCCAATCATTCCTCTCTAACCGCACACTGGGCAGTATTAAATGGGCATGCCTCCCAAAACTACCACACGAACGCGGGCGTCCCTCAAGGTTCTATCCTAGGTCCCACGCTCTTTCTGATCTACATTAATGATCTCCCCGATGCCATTAGGATCCAAGTAGGCATGTACGCCGATGACACCAGCAATCACTGCCTGATCAAAAACCCCGGTGTGGGCGACAAAGCGAACCTCGTTTAAGCGAGCTTCTGGAAATGGGGTAGGAAGTAGCTCGTAAATTTCAATGCCTCAAATGGCCGCCATCAACCAACTACCACAGACGATCGCACTACCTCCCATTAGCATGGAACAGGCTTGCTCTCCCGAGAGTGAAACACTACGCCTCCTTGGCCTTACACTCTCGACGGACCTCAGTCAGAACACTATATCGAATCCATTGCCAAATCTCGCCGCCATGGTGCCCGGTCTTCAGCAAAGGTCCCAGTTTTCCGCTCAACTGGTCTCAGACATATATAACTACATCATCCGCCCGTACGAGTACTGCTTAAGCCAACATCTATTGTTGCCTCTGCTACTCTCCTTGGGCTTCTTGACGAAAATACACCGAGAATCTGCACGTGACTGATACCGACTTGGCAGACCGGGCTGCAACCACCTTCACCAGCGATGTAAGCCTCAGGCTTCTTCTACAAATACTTTGCTGGCCTCTGTTTCGATGAACTTAGATCATTGGTGCCACCTGTTGTTGAATTTACACGAGATACTAGATTAGCAACTAGGTCCCACCCTTTTACAGTAAAACAGATAAGATATAACCGTAATTTCTACCTAACAGCTTCATTTCTCGCGTTCTTCCCGCCTGTGGGAATTTCCTTCCACATGTCTACTTTCCCGACAGCTACAATCTCCAGGAGTTTAAATGTAAGTTCAATAGACACCTCCTATCACACTAACTTGCACCTATTCTTCCCAACACTCAAGATTTGATCAACCTCATTTCCTATATCTCTACTCGTCTATCACCTCCTTCTAACTTTCCTATATCTAACCATCCTTTTCACCATCAGGCACAACCCTCCACGCAATAGTAGTGAAACGATTATATTAAAAAAGATGTATTTACATTTATATGTTATTAAGGACAGCAAAATGTGTTTTAGCATTTAAAAATGAATATTTTTATTGAAAGTCAAAGAATGTGACGCCGAGTAACGGGCAATCGTGTTGAGACAAATGTTCCAGCCAGAGATATTGGTGTCATATATTTATCGTAAATTAAATATTATGGCATTTAAGAAATGTGATCGTGATTTGATAAAAAGCGTAGCAAAGGCCATAGAATATAACCCTGAAATTGTTTATTGTAAACAATATGCACCTGAAAATGGCGTGTTCAAATTCAGAAATTCGAACCATAGACAAAGAAGAAAAAAGATGAAACTTGGGAGAACATAGAGGGATTTAAGCATAATGGATGATGAGTTTACTGAGAATAAAGACGAACAGCTATTAATTCTCTCGTACGTGTGTGCTATCTTCTGACCACTCCTCTACACACACGTGAGAATAAAAAAAGATAATATTTTTATATATAAAGGTACGCTTTATCTATCATGATGAATGTTATCCTTGTTTTCTTCAGTTTGCCTTTTCTTGTTCTCTCTTTTTCCTATTTTCTTCTTTTACTTGTTCTCTCTTTTTCTATTTCTTTTCCTGTCTCTTTTTCTTCTCTATTATCTCTATTCGGATTAGTCGTCAAATGTTGTTTTCATACGGATATACACGTTTGAGCGATCGTATTGAAAGAGACATGACTGACTGGGTAAAAGATTTTCCCAGTAGGTTGCCATTGTTTTCAAGCCAGACTGGTAGCCAAATTTATTATGTCTTGATATTTAACCAATAATTTGAGGAAAGAGACGGATTAATACCTTTCCATTGTATTTGCGCGTAAGTGAATGCAGGAACAGAATTCAACTAGAATTGAACTTCTGGCCCCCTGATATCCTTTGCCCTGTTTCATATCTAGTACACCACAACACACATCATCTTCTGAATCGGATACTCTATATTCTTTTAGTTTTACTCTTTTTTTCACATTACCCTTTTCACTTTTTATTATTGTCTTCTTGAATTATTTGTTATCTTATTTTTCTTTGTCTCTTGTTTCTTCTCTATATTTTTTTGTATTTCTAGTCCTTTTCAATTCCTCTCAATTTTCTTGTTCTCTCCTTTTTTTCCTCTCCCTCTTTCTTGTTGTCTGTTTTTCTCTGTCTATTTTCTTCTCCTTTATCTGACTCTACTTACCTTTAATTTTATCTTTTTATTATTTCTTTTCTTTTCTCTTTTATTTTTTGGGTTCTGTGTCTCTTGTCTTGCCTTTTCAGTTCTTCTCTATTTCTCTTTTTTTGTTAATTATTTAACTTGTTTCTTTTTATCTTTTTTCTCTATTTCTTCTTCCCTTCTTGTTGTCTTCTTTTGTCTTTTCTAATTTTGTATTCTATATTTGTTCTGGTCATTACTACGCCCTTCTCCTTCTTCAGGTTCACTTCTTTTTCTTATCTTTTTTTCCTTTCTCTTGCTAGTTCTGCTCTTTTCCTGTTTACTTCTTTCCTTGTCTTCTCCTTTGGTTTTGTTATTTCCTTTTGTTGTGCACCTTTTGAACACCACATTTCTTGTTATTCTTCTCGTTCTTTTCTTTTCTTGAATTCTGTCTTTGTCTTCTTCTACTCTATTCTGTTCTTGTCTTTTTCTTGCTTTCCGTTTTCTTGTTCTCTATCTCAATCTCTTCTTTATCTCGTCAATTTCTCGTTCACATTTTTTATTTTTATTCTTTTTATACATATGCCTTTTTCTTTTCTTACTTTATTCTGGGTTTGTTTGTTTTTTTCCTTTTCTTGGTTCTCTCCCTTCCTTATTCTCAGCCTTTTTTTCTTGTTCACTACCTTTTATTGTTTGTTTCTTTTTCCTGTCTCTGTCTTTTTCTTTTGTTCGTTTTTTGTTCCATCCTTTTTCTTGTTTCTTTACTCTCCTTCTCTTTTTTTCTTACTCATTTCTTTTTCGTTTTCTCTCTCTTTTTCTTTATCTTTCTTTTTCATTCTTTTGTGTCTTTCTTTTTTCTTTATCTCTCGTTACTACCTTCTTGTTTCTTTTCTTTTCTTTTTTCTTACTCTTTTTTTTCTTGTTTTCTTTATCGATCACTCACCTTTCGAATATCTTTTAATTTCCATATTTTCTTTTTCACTCATCTGTTATCTATTTATTAATATTTATTATTTCCTTTCTCAATCTACGTTTACATTTTACTATTCCTCTCTTTTGTAATTTCGTTTCTTTCTCCCTGTTACTCACTTTTATCCGTATACATACGTATAAACGTATATATGAATATATATATAAATAAACGTATATATACACGTATATATATAAGAATGTACGTATATACATACATACACGTACACGTATATATACATACATATGCGTATATATACATATTTATATATATATATATATATATATATATATATATACACGCGTATATACATATACACCTATATATACATATACGTATGTATTTACACTTATATATACATACACGTTTATATATATATATATATATATATATATATATATATATACACAGTATAGTTCTGCGTTGTCGGCAAATGAAAAGTTTACTTTGGGAATGTACACTGTTTTTAATAATAAATTAGCATGTCTTGAGGCAAATATTTTTCTTAGCAACAACATTTTTGTTTGTTTTGTTTGTTTGTTTTTTGTTTGTTTGTTTGTGTGTTTGTTTTGTTTTTGTTCTTGTTTTTTTATAATAATATTGCCTTGACTATGTCAGTTGGACTCGCATTGGCTACTCTCTATCTCTTACC
>JBBBDQ010014290.1:0-12816 GCA_037127315.1 Ascarosepion bandense
ACTGTGGCGCACACCACAACCAACAGTGGTGACGAGGAACTGAAACTTGTGCAGGTAGGAAAACATACCCGTCTTTTTATTACTGCGGCGCACATAATAACGGTGGTGACGAGGAGCGGCTGAAACTTGTGCCGGAGTAGGAAAACATACCCGTCTTTTTATTACTGCGGCGCACATAATAACGGTGGCGACGAGGAACTGAAACTTGTGCAGGTAGGAAAACATACCCGTCTTTTTTATTACTGTGGCACACATAATATCGGTGGTGACGAGGAACTGAAACTTGTACGGAGTAGGAAAACATACCCGTCTTGCTGTTACTGCGGCGCACGCTGACGCGGTGGCGACGAGGAACTGAAACTTGTACGGAGTAGGAAAACATACCGTCTTTTTATTACTGCGGCGCACGCTGACAATAACAGTGGCGACGAGGAACTGAAACTTGTACGGAGTAGGAAAAACATACCCGTCTTTTTGTGCGGCGCACATATCGGTGGTGACGAGGAACTGGAAACTTGTGCAGGTAGGAAAGCATACCCATGCTTTTTATTACTGCGGCGCACATATGCTGGTGGCGACGAGGAACTGAAACTTGTACCAGGTAGGAAAACATACCCGTCTTGCGTACTGCGGCGCGTGACGGCGGTGGTGACGAGGAACTGAAACTTGTGCAGGTAGGAAAACATACCCGTCTTTTATTACTGCGGCGCACATATTGATGGTGACGAGGAACTGAAACTTGTGCAGGAGTAGGAAAACATACCCGTCTTTTTATTACCAAAAGCGCACTGACAACAATGTGGTGACGAGGACGTGAAACTTGTACGGAGTAGGAAAACATACCCGTCTTTTTATTACTGCGACGCACGCGTAACAGTGGTGACGAGGAACTGAAACTTGTACGGAAGTGGGAAAACATACCCGTCTTTTATTACTGCGCGCACGTAATAACAGTGGTGACGAGGAACTGAAACTTGTACGGAAGTGAGAAAACATACCCGTCTTTTATTACTGCGGCGCACATAATAACAGTGGCGACGAGGAACTGAAACTTGTACGGAGTAGGAAAACATACCCGTCTTTTTATTACTGCGGCGCACATAATAACAGTAGTGACGAGGAACTGAAACTTGTGCAGGTAGGAAAACATACCGGTCTTTTTATTACTGCGGCGCACATAGTAACAGTGGCGACGAGGAACTGAAACTTGTACGGAGTAGGGCATACCCGTCTTTTATTACTGCGGCGCACATAATAACAGTGGTGACGAGGAACTGAAACTTGTGCGGAGTAGGAAAACATACCGGTCTTTTTAGCTGCCACGGCGCACATAATAACAGTGGTGACGAGAGACACAGAACTTGTGCAGGTAGGAAAACATACCCGTCTTTTGTTACTGCGGCGCATATTAACAGTGGCGACGAGGAACTGAAACATGCGGAGTAGGAAAACATACCGTCTTGCCTTTTTGTGCTGCGGCACGCCAATAACGGTGGCGACGAGGCATTGAAACTTGTGCCGGAGTAGGAAAACATACCCGTCTTTTATTACTGCGGCGCACATAATAACAGTGGTGACGAGGAACTGAAACTTGTACGGGTAGGAAAACATACCCGTCTTTTTGTGCTGCGGCGCACATAATAACGGTGGTGACGAGGAACTGAAACTTGTGCAGGTGAGAAACATACCCGTCTTTTTTGTGCTGCGGCGTAATAACGGTGGCGACGAGGAACTGAAACTTGTGCAGGTAGAAAACATACCCGTCTTTTTATTACTGCGGCGCACACGTAACAATGTTGACGAGGAACTGAAACTTGTACGGGTAGGAAAACATACCCGTCTTTTTATTACTGCGGCGCACAATAACAGTGGTGACGAGGAACTGAAACTTGCTTTGAGTAGGAAAACATACCCGTCTTTTTATTACTGCGGCGCACGCCGTAACGGTGGCGACGAGGAACTGAAACTTGTGCCGGAGTAGGGAAAACATACCCGTCTTTTTATTACTGCGGCGCACATATTGATGGTGACGAGGAACTGAAACTTGTCTGCAAGGTGGGAAAACGCACCGTCTTTTTATTGCTGCGGCATACCTTGTATGATGGTGACGAGGAACTGAAACTTGTGCAGATGAGAAAACATACCCGTCTTTTATTACTGCGGTGCACATAACTAACAGTGGTGACGAGGAACTGGAAACTTGTGCAGGTAGAAAAACATACCCGTCTTTTTATTGCTGGCGCACCGCTGTTAATAACCGGTGGCGACGAGGAACTGAAACTTGTGCAGGTGGAAAACATACCCGTCTTTTATTACCGGCGCACATAATAACGGTGGTGACGAGGAACTGAAACTTGTACCGGAAGTAGGAAAACATACCCGTCTTTTTATTGTGCGGCGCACATATTAACGGTGGTGACCAGGAACTGGGCATGCAGAGTAGGAAAACATACCGTCTTTTTATTACTGCGGTGCACATAATAACAGTGGTGACGAGGAACTGAAACTTGTGCAGGTAGGAAAACATACCCGTCTTTTTATTACTGCGGCGCACATAATAACAGTGGCGACGAGGGCGAACATGCGGAGTAGGAAAACATACCCGTCTTTTATTACTGCGGCGCAATAACAGTGGTGACGAGGAACTGAAACTTGCCGGAGTAGAAAACATACCCGTCTTTTTATTGCAGCGCACATGTGTGATGGTGACGAGGAACTGAAACTTGTACGGAGTAGGGAAAACACTTTACGTCTTTTTATTACTGCGGCGCACATAATAACAGTGGTGACGAGGAACTGAAACTTGTACGGAGTAGAAGAAAACATACCCGTCTTTTTATTACTGCGGTGCACATAATAACAGTGGTGACGAGGAACTGAAACTTGTGCAGGTAGGAAAAGACATACCCGTCTTTTTATTACTGCGGCGCATAATAACAGTGGTGACGAGGAACTGAAACTTGTGCAGGTAGGAAAACATACCCGTCTTTTTATTACTGCGGCGCACCGCAATAACAGTGGTGACGAGAACGAAACTTGTACGGAGTAGGAAAACATACCCGTCTTTTTATTACTGCGGTGCACATAATAACAGTGGTGACGAGGAACTGAAACTTGTGCAGGTAGGAAAAGCTTAACACCGTCTTTTTATTACTAAGCGCACACATAATAACAGTAGCGACGAGAACTGAAACTTGTACGGAGTGGAAAACATACCCGTCTTTTTATTACTGCAGCGTAATAACAGTGGTGACGAGGAACTGAAACTTGTACGGAGTAGGAAAACGTACCCGTCTTTTTATTATAGCGCACATAATAGTGGTGACGCGAACTGAAACTTGTACGGAGTAGGAAAACATACCGTCTTTTTTTATTACTGCGGTGCACATAATAACAGTGGTGACGAGGAACTGAAACTTGTACGGAGTAGGAAAACATACCCGTCTTTTTATTACTGCGGCCTTTGCCAATAACAGTGGTGACGAGGAACTGAAACTTGTACGGAGTAGGAAAACATACCCGTCTTTTTATTACTGCGGCACACATATTAACAGTGGCGACGAGGAACTGAAACTTGTGCAGGTAGGAAAAACATACCCGTCTTTTTATTACTGCGGCGCACATAATAACAGTGGTGACGAGGAACTGGAAACTTGTACGGAGTAGGAAAACGTACCCGTCTTTTTTATTACTGCGGCGCACATAATAACAGTGGTGACGAGGAACTGAAACTTGTGCAGGTAGGGAAAACATACCCGTCTTTTTATTACTGCGGCACGCCAATAACAGTGGCGACGAGGAACTGAAGCATGGCCTGGAGTAGGAAAACATGCCCGTCTTTTTATTACTGCGGCGCACATATTAACGGTGGTGACGAGGAACTGAAACTTGTACGGAGTAGGAAAACATACCCGTCTTTTTATTACTGCGGCGCACATGACGGTGGCGACGAGGAACTGAAACTTGTGCAGAGTAGGAAAACATACCCGTCTTTTTATGCTACGGCGCACATAATAACAAAATGGTGACGAGGAACTGAAACTTGTACGGGTAGGAAAACGCCCGTCTTTTTATTACTGCGGCGCACATAATAACGGTGGTGACGAGGAACTGAAACTTGTACGGAGTAGGAAAACATACCGTCTTTGCATATTACTGCGGCGCACGTAATAGCAGTGGTGACGAGGAACTGGAAAAAGCATGCGGGAGTAGGAAAACATACCCGTCTTTTTATTACTGCGGTACTGGCAATAACGATGGTGACGAGGAACTGAAACGCCCCTTCCTGGAAGTAGGAAAACATACATCTTTTTTATTATGCCCGGCGCACATAATAACAGTGGCGACGAGGCTGGGCTGTGCAGAGTAGGAAAACATACCCGTCTTTTGTTACCGACGCACATATTAACAGTGGTGACGAGGAACTGAAACTTGTGGGAGTAGGAAAACATACCCGTCTTTATTACTGCGGCGCACATAATAACAGTGGTGACGAGGAACTGGAAACTTGTACGGAGTAGGGAAAACATACCCGTCTTTTTTTATTACTGCGGCGCACATATTGATGGTGACGAGGAACTGAAACTTGTACGGGTAGGAAAACATACCCGTCTTTTTATTACTGCGGCGCACATAATAACAGTGGTGACGAGGAACTGAAACTTGTGCAGGTAGAAAAACATACCCGTCTTTTTATTACTGCTTCGCCAGCAGTGGCGACGAGGAACTGGAAAACTTTATGCGGAGTAGGAAAACATGCCACGTCTTTTTATTACTCACGGCGCACATAATAACAGTGGTGACGAAAATTCAAACTTGTCGAGGTAGAAAACATGCCGTCTTGTGCGGCGCACATAATAGCAGTGGTGACGAGGAACTGAAACTTGTACGGGTAGGAAAACACATACCATGTTTTTGTACGCGGCGCACATAATAACAGTGGTGACGAGGAACTGAAACTTGTGGAAGTGGGAAAACATACCCGTCTTTTGTGCAGGGCACATAATAACAGTGGTGACGAGGAACTGAAACTTGTGCAGGTAGGAAAACATACCCGTCTTTTTATTACTGCGGCGCACATAATAACAGTGGCGACGAGGAACTGAAACTTGTACGGAGTAGGAAAACATGCCCGTCTTTTTATTACTGCGGCGCACATAATAACGGTGGTGACGAGGAACTGAAACATGCGGAGTAGGAAAACATACCCGTCTTTTTATTACCAAGTACGTAATAACAGTGGTGACGAGAACTGGAAACTTGTACGGAGTAGAAAAGCATACCCGTCTTTTTATTACTGCGGTGCACATAATAACAGTGGTGACGAGGAACTGGGAAACTTGTACGGAGTAGAAAACATACCCGTCTTTTTATTACTGCGGTGCGCATAATAACAGTGGTGACGAGGAACTGAAACTTGTGCAGGTAGGAAAACATACCCGTCTTTTATTACTGCGGCGCACACAATAACAGTGGCGACGAGGAACTGAAACTTGTGCGGAGTAGGAAAACATACCCGTCTTTTACTGCGGCATGGCAATAACAGTGGTGACGAGGAACTGCGACTTGTGCAGGTAGGAAAACATACCCGTCTTTTTATTGCGGCGCACGGCATTAACAGTGGCGACGAGAACTGAAACTTGTCTGGAGTAGGAAAACATACCCGTCTTTTTATTACTGCGGCGCACATGACAACAGTGGCGACGAGGAACTGAAACTTGTACGGAGTAGGAAAACATACCCGTCTTTTTATTACTGCAGCGCACGCAATAACAGTGGTGACGAGGAACTGAAACTTGTACCGGAGTAGGAAAACATACCCGTCTTTTTATTACTGCGGCGCATAATAACAGTGGCGACGAGGAACTGAAACTTGTACGGAGTAGGAAAACATGCCGTCTTTTTTATTACTGCGGCGCACATAATAACGATGTCAGCATTGAGGAACTGAAACTTGTGCGGAGTAGGGAAAACATACCGTCTTTTTATACTGCGGCGCACATAATAACGGTGGCGACGAGGAACTGAAACTTGTGGAGTAGGAAACATACCGTCTTTTTATTACTGCGGCGCACGATAACAGTGGTGACGAGGCGAAACTTTGTGCAGGTAGAAACATACCCGTCTTTTTATTACTGCGGCGCACGCCGTATGATGGCGACGAGGAACTGAAACTTGTGCCGCAGGTAGAAAACATACCCGTCTTTTATTACTGCGGTGCACATAATAACAGTGGTGACGAGGAACTGAAACTTGTACGGAGTAGGAAAACATACCCGTCTTTTATTACTGCGGCGCACACATGACAACAGTGGCGACGAGGCTGAAACTTGTACGGAGTAGGAAAACATACACGTCTTTTGTTACTGCGGCGCACATAATAACAGTGGTGACGAGGGCTGAAACTTGTGCAGGTAGGAAAACATACCCGTCTTTTTATTACTGCGGCGCACATAATAACAGTGGTGACGAACTGAAACTTGTACGGGTAGGAAAAGCGCCCCGTCTTTTATTACCTGCGACTTTGCCAATAACAGTGGTGACGAGGAACTGAAACTTGTGCAGGTAGGAAAACGCGCCCGTCTTTTATTACTGGCGCACATAATAACAGTGGTGACGAGGAACTGAAACATGCGGAGTAGGAAAAACATACCCGTCTTTTGTTACCGGCGCACATAACAGTGGTGACAGCTGAAACTTGTACGGAGTAGGAAAACATACCCGTCTTTTTATTACTGCGGTGCACATAATAACAGTGGTGACGAGGAACTGAAACTTAGATGAAAGCATACCGTCTTTTTTATTACTGCGGCACACCTGGCAATAACGGTGGCGACGAGGAACTGAAACTTGTACGGAGTAGGAAAACATACCCGTCTTTTATTACTGCGGCGCACACGCCAGCATGATGGCGACGAGGGCTGAAACTTGTACGGGTAGGAAAACATACCCGTCTTTTTATTACTGCGGCGCACATAATAACAGTGGTGACGAGGAACTGGCGGAAACTTGTGCAGGTAGGAAAACATACCCGTCTTTTTATTACTGCGGCGCACATATTGGTGGCGACGAGGGCAAACTTATTTGAGTGGGAAAACATACCGTCTTTTTATTACTGCGGCGCACATAATAACAGTGGCGACGAGGAACAGCCAGAGCTTATTGCAGGTGGGAAAACATGCCAATATTTTTATTACCGTGCACGGTAACAGTGGTGCGGCAGGGCAAACTTCGCGAATGCGGAAAACATACCCGTCTTTTTATTACTGCGGCGCACATAATAACAGTGGCGACGAGGAACTGAAGCTTGTGCCGGGTAGAGCTGTACCGTCTTTATTACTGCGGCGCACGGCAATAACAGTAGCGACGAGGAACTGAAACTTGTGCAGAATGCGGAAAACGCCCGTCTTTTTATTGCGGCGCACGCCAATAACAGTGGTGACGAGGGCAAACTTGTGCAGGTGAAAAACATGCCGTCTTTTGCAGCCTGCGGCACATAATAACAGTGGCGACGAGGAACTGAAACTTGTACGGAGTAGGAAAACATACCCCGTCTTTTGTTATAAGTGCACATAATAACAGTGGTGACAAGGAACTGAAACTTGTCTGAATGGGAAAACATACCCGTCTTTTTATTACTGCGCGCACATAACAGTGGCGACGAGGGCCTGGGCTGTTGCAGGTAGGAAAACATACCCGTCTTTTTATTACCTGCGGCGCACAATAACAGTGGTGACGAGGAACTGGAAGGCAGCCGGAGTAGGAAAACGCCACAAACTCTTTTTATTGCTGCGGCGCACACATGACGCAGTGGCGACGAGGCTGCGACTTGTACAGGTAAGGAAAACATACCCGTCTTTTTATTACTGCGGCACACATGACAACAGTGGTGACGAGGAACTGAAACTTGTGGAGTAAGTACCATCTTTTTATTACTGGCGCACATAATAGTGGCGACGAGGGCGGCCAGAAACTTGTGCAGGTAGGAAAACATGCCCGTCTTTTTTTATTACTGCTTTACAACAATAACAGTGGCGACGAGGAACTTTGCGCTGAAACTTGTGCAGATGGAAAAACATACCCGTCTTTTATTACTGCGGCGCACACTATTGATGGCGAGGAACTGAAACTTGTGCGGGTAGGAAAACATACCCGTCTTTTTATTACTGCGGCGCACATAATAACAGTGGCGACGAGGAACTTGAAACTTGTGCGGAGTAGGAAGAAAAGCATACCCGTCTTTTTTTATTACTACCGGTGCACATAATAACAGTGGTGACAGGAACTGAAACTTGTGCAGGTAGGAAAACGCTTATCTTTTTATTACTGCGTGCCTGGCAACAACAGTGGCGACGAAGGAACTGGAAACTTGTCTGGAGTAAGGAAAACATGCCCGTCTTTTATTATAAGCGCCACCGCCAATAACAGTGGCGACGAGGAACTGAAACTTGTACGGGTAGGAAAAACATAACCGTCTTTTATTACTGCGGCGCTGTATGCTTAGTGGTGACGAGGAACTGAAACATGCAGGTAGGAAAACATACCCGTCTTTTTTAATATGCGGCGCACATAATAACAGTGGCGACGAGGGCAAACTTGTGTACGGAGTAGAAAAACATACCCACGTCTTTTTATTATGCAGCGCACATAATGTGGTGGCGACGAGGAACTGAAACACAACCGGAGTAGGAAAACATGCCCATCTTTTTATTACTGCGGCGCATGACAACAGTGGTGACGGGGAACTGAAACTTGTGCGAGTGGGAAAAACTCACCCGTCTTTTTTTATTACTGCCAGCGCATAATAACAGTGGCGACGAGGAACTGGAAACTTCCTTTGAATGGGAAAACATCACCGTCTTTTATTACTGCGGTGCCCATAATAACAGTGGTGACGAGGAACTGGAAACTTGTTGAGTGGGAAAAGCATACCCGTCTTTTATTGCTGCGGCGCACCATATTATTGATGGCGGCAGGGCATTCTGGAAACTTGTGCAGAGTAGGAAAACATACCCGTCTTTTTATTACTGCGGCGCACGTAATAACGGTGGCGACGAGGAACTGGAAACTTGTGCAGGTAGAAAAGCCCGCCGTCTTTTTATTACTGCGGTGCACATACATGTGGTGGTGACGAGGAACTGAAACTTGTACGAGTGAGAAAAACATGCCGTCTTTTGTTACTGCGGCGCACATACAATAACGGTGGCGACGAGGAACTGAAACTTGTGCCTGGAGTAGGAAAACGCCGTACCCGTCTTTTAGCCATAGCGCACATAGCCATGATGGCGACGAGGAACTGAAACTTGTGCAGGTGGGAAAACGTACCCGTCTTTTTATTACTGCGGCGTAATAACAGTGGTGACGAGGAGCAGAACGCATGCGGAGTAGAAGCATACCCGTCTTTTTTAACCTGCACGCGCACATAATAGCGGTGGTGACGAGGAACTGAAACTTGTGCAAGGTGGGAAAACATACCCGTCTTTTTATTACTGCGGCATACGCGTATGGTGGTGACGAGGAACTGAAACTTGTGCGGGTAGGAAAACATACCCATCTTTTGTTATAAGCTTTATTAACAGTATGCAGTGACGAGGAACTGAAACTTGTACGGAAGTGGGAAAACATACCCGTCTTTTATTACTGCGGCGCACACAGCAATAACAGTGGCGACGAAGAACTGGGCGCTTATGCGGAGTAGGAAAACATACCGTCTTTTATTACTGCGGCGCACATAACAGTATGATGGTGACGAGGAACTGGGCTTGTACGGAGTAGGAAAACATACCCGTCTTTTATTACTGCGGCGCATAATAACAGTGGTGACGAGGAACTGAAACTTGTGCGGAGTAGGAAAACATACCCGTCTTTTTATTACTGCGGCGCACATAATAACAGTGGTGACGAGGAGCTGGAAACTTGTGCAGATGAGAAAACGTACCCGTCTTTTTATTACTGCAGCTTTTGTAATAACAGTAGTGACGAGGAACTGGCTGTACGGAGTAGGAAAACATACCCGTCTTTTTGTGCGGCGCACATAATAACAGTGGCGACCAGGAACTGTTGTGCGGGTAAGGCTTTATACCCGTCTTTTTATTACTGCAGCGCACATAGCCAACAGTGGTGACGAGGAACTGAAACTTGTGCAGGGCGGGAAAACATGCCGTCTTTTATTACTGGCGCACACAGCAATAACAGTGGCGACGAGGAACTGGAAACTTGTACGGAGTAGGAAAACATACCCGTCTTTTATTACTGCGGCGCACATGACAACAGTGTTGACGAGGAACTGAAACTTGTGTACCAGGTAGGAAAACATACCCATGCTTTTTTGTGCTATGACGCACGCCAGCCAACAGTGGCGACGAGAATAAAACTTATTGCAGGTGGGAAAACACCCGTCTTTTTTTATTACTGCGTACCCGCAGCAGTGGTGAGGAACTGAAACTTGGCACAGGTAGGAAAACATACCCCGTCTTTTTATTACTGCATTGCCACCATATGTAATGATGGCGACGAGGAACTGAAACTTGTACGGAGTAGGGAAAACATACCCGTCTTTTTGTGCCTGCGGCACATGTATGATGGTGACGAGGAACTGAAACTTGTGCGGAGTAGGAAAACGCCCCCGTCTTTTTATTACTGCGGCGCACATGACAACAGTGGCGACGAGGAACTGGAAACTTGTACGGAGTGAGAAAAACATACCCGTCTTTTTGTGCAAGCGCACATATTAACAGTAGTGACAGACATTGTGAACGGAAAACATACCCGTCTTTTTATTACTGCGGCGCACTTTTATTAACAGTGTTGAGGAACTGGAAACTTGTACGGAGTAGGAAAACGCCGTCTTTTTATTACTGCGGCGCACATAATAACGGTGGCGACGAGGAACTGAAACTTGTACGGAGTAGAAAACATACCCGTCTTTTATTATGGCGCACATATTAACAGTGGTGACGAGGAACTGAAACTTGTGCGAATGGGAAAACATACCGTCTTTTATTACTACGGCGCACATGACAACAGTGGTGACGAGGAACTGAAACTTGTACGGAGTAGGAAAACGCCACCGTCTTTTTATTACTGCGGCGCACGGCAATAACAGTGGTGACGAGGAACTGAAACTTGTGCGGAGTGGGGAAAACGCATACCCGTCTTTTTATTACTGGCGCACATATTGGTGGCGACGAGGAACTGAAACTTGTGCGGAGTAGGAAAAGCATACCGTCTTTTTTATTACTGCGGCGCACATATTAACAGTGGTGACGAGGAACTATGAAACTTGTACGGAATGGGAAAACATACCCGTCTTTTTATTACTGCGGCGCACATAATAACAGTGGCGACGAGGAACTGAAACTTGTACGGAGTAGGAAAACATACCGTCTTTTATTACTGCGGCGCACATATTAACAGTGGTGACGAGGAACTGAAACACGGAGTAGGAAAACATACCCGTCTTTTTATTACTGCGGCACACCGCGTAGCAGTGGTGACGAGGAACTGAAACTTGTACAGGTGGAAAAACGCTTTACCCGTCTTTTTATTACTGCGGCGCACATAATAACAGTGGCGACGAAAGACTGAAACTTGTACGGGTAAAGGCTTTACCCGTCTTTTTATTACTGCGGCGCACATATTGCTGATGTTGACGAGGAACTGAAACTTGTGCAGGTAGGAAAACATACCCGTCTTTTTATTACTGCGGCGCACATAATAACAGTGGTGACGAGGAACTGGGCTTGTGCAGGTAGGAAAACTGTCTCCCGTCTTTTTATTACTGCGGCGCACATATTAACAGTGGTGACGAGGAACTGAAACTTGTGCGGAGTAGGAAAACATACCCATGTCACATTTTTATTACTGCATTTTCCCGCGTAACAGTGGCGACGAGGAACTGAAACTTGTACGGAGTAGGAAAACATACCCGTCTTTTTATTACTGCGGCGCACATAATAACAGTGGCGACGAGGAACTGAAACTTGTACCGGAGTGGAAAACTACCCGTCTTTTTATTACTGCGGCGCACATAATAACAGTGGCGACGAGGGCAGAAACTTGTGCGAATGAGCGCACACATCTTTTTATTGCTGCGGCGCACGCCAGCCAACAGTGGCGACGAGGAACTGAAACTTGTGCGGAGTAGGGAAAACATACCCGTCTTTTTATTACTGCGGCGCACATAATAACAGTGGCGACGAGGAACTGAAACTTGTACGGAGTAGGAAAACATACCCGTCTTTTTTATTGCGGCGCACCGCAATAACAGTGGTGAGGAACTGAAACTTGTACGGAGTAGGGAAAACATACCCGTCTTTTTATTACTGCGGCGCACATAATAACAGTGGTGACGAGGAACTGAAACTTGTACGGAGTAGGAAAACATACCCGTCTTTTTATTACTGCGGCGCACATAATAACAGTATTGAGGAACTGGAGAAACTTGTACGGAAGTGGGAAAACATGCCAAATATTTTTATTACTGCGGCAGCACATAATAACAGTGGCGACGAGGAACTGAAACTTGTGCAGAGTAGGAAAACATACCCGTCTTTTTATTACTGCGGCGCACATAGCCAACAGTGGCGACGAGGAACTGAAACTTGCCGGAGTAGGAAACATACCCGTCTTTTTATTACTGCGGCGCACATATTAACAGTGGCGACGAGAACTGAAACTTGTGCGGAGTAGGAAAAACATACCCGTCTTTTTTATTATAGAGCACTTTTTGTAATAACCAGTGGCGACGAGGAACTGGAAAACTTGTGCGGAGTAGGCTTATACCGTCTTTTTATTACTAAGCGCACATGACAACAG
>JBBBDQ010014291.1:0-18106 GCA_037127315.1 Ascarosepion bandense
ACTGTGGCGCACATAATATTAACAGTGGTGACGAGGAACTGAAACTTGTACCGATGAGAAACTATGCCGTCTTTTATTGCATGGCGCACATAACAGTGGTGACGAGGAACTGAAAACTTGTACGGAGTAGGAAAATACCCGTCTTTTGTGCGGCATAATAACAGTGGCGACGAGGAACTGGAAACTTGTACGGAAGTGGAAAACATACCCATCTTTTTATTACTGTGGCGCACATAATAACAGTGGTGACGAACTGAGCGTACGGAGTAGGAAAACATACCCGTCTTTTTTTACTGCGGCGCACATAATAACAGTGGCGACGAGGAACTGAAACTTGTACGGAGTAGGAAAACATACCCGTCTTTTTATTACTGCGGCGCACATAATAACGGTGGCGACGAACTGAAACTTGTACACAGGTAAGGAAAAACATACCCGTCTTTTATTACTGCGGCGCACGCCAATAACAGTGGTGAAAGGAACTGAAACTTGTACGGGTATTGGGGAAAACATACCCGTCTTTTTATTACGCACATAATAACAGTGGCGACGAGGAACTGAAACGCAGCGTACGGGTAAGTATACCCATCTTTTTTATTACTGCGGCGCACATAATAACGGTGGTGGTGACGAGGAACTGAAACTTGCGGAGTAGAAAACATACCCGTCTTTTATTACTGCGGCGCACATAATAACAGTACGGCGAGAACTGAAACTTGTACGGAGTAGGAAAACATACTGCCCGTCTTTTATTACTGTTTATATAATAACAGTGGTGACGAAGACGCTGAAACTTGTACGGAGTAGGAAAACATACCCGTCTTTACTGCGCGCATATGTAGTGGTGACGAGGAACTGGTACTGTGCTGGTGGGGAAAACATGCCCGTCTTTTTATTACCGACACGGCAATAACAACAAACGGTGGCTGTGAACTGAAACTTGTACGGGTAGGAAAACATATACCCGTCTTTTATTACTGCGGCACATGTAATAACAGTGGCGACGAGGGCATTGTACGGTGGAAAAACACCCGTCTTTTGTGCGGCGCACATATTAACAGTGGTGACGAGGAACTGAAACTTGTACAGGTAGGAAAACATACCGGTCTTTTTTATTACTGCGGCGCACATAACAATGGCGACGAGAACTGAAACTTGTACGGAGTAGGAAAACATACCCGTCTTTTTTATTACTGCGGCGCACAATAACAGTGAGCGAGGGCAAACTTGTGAGTGAGGAAAACATACCAGTCTTTTGTGCGGCGCGCAACAACAGTGGTGACGAGGAACTGAAACTTGTACGGAGTAGAGAAAGCATACCCGTCTTTTTTATTACTGCAGCGCCTGTAATAACAGTGGCGGCAAAGGAACTGGCGACGACACGGGTAAGGAAAACATACCCGTCTTTATTACTGCGGCGCACATAATAACAGTGGCGGCGAGGAACTGAAACTTGTGAGTAGGAAAACATACCCGTCTTTTTAGCGCACGCGCCAACCAGCAGCAATGTGAGAACTGAAACTTGCCGGAGTGAAACCTTACCCGTCTTTTGTGCAGCGCGCACTGTCTTAATGGTGACGAAGACGCTGAAACTTATACGGGAAGTAAGGAAAACATACCCGTCTTTTATTACTGCGGCGCACATAATAACAGTGGCGACGAGAACTGAAGCCTGTACGGAGTGAGAAAACATACCGTCTTTATTACTGCGGCGCACATAATAACAGTGGTGACGAGGAACTGAAACTTGTACGGAGTAGGAAAACGCTACCGTCTTTTATTACTGCGGCACATAATAAGTGGTAGCGAGGCAGAAACTTGTGCAGGTAGGAAAACATACCCGTCTTTTTTATTACTGCGGCACATAATAACAGTGGCGACGAACTGAAACTTGTACAGGCCGTATACCCGTCTTTTATTACTGCGGCGCACTGCTCCGCAATGGTAGCCAGGCGCTGAAACTTATGCGGGTAGGAAAACATACCCGTCTTTTTATTACCGGCGCACGTAATAACAGTGGTGACGAGAACTGAAACATGCGGAGTAGGAAAACATACCCGTCTTTTTATTACTGCGGTGCACATAATAATTTTATTGCAAGCGCACGCCAATAACAGTAGCGACGAGGAACTGAAACGTACGGGTAAGTATACCCGTCTTTTTTATTACTGCGGCGCACATAATAACAGTGGTGACGAGGAACTGAAACGCGGGTAAAAACTTATACCCGTCTTTTATTACTGCGGCGCACGTAATAACAGTGGTGACGAGGAGCTTCAGAGCGTACGGAGTAGGAAAACATACCCGTCTTTTTTATTACTGCGGTGCACATAATAACAGTGGTGACGAGGAACTGAAACATGCGGAGTAGGAAAACATACCCGTCTTGTACTGCGGCACATATTAACAGTGGCGACGAGGAACTGAAACTTGTGAATGCGAAAAACATACCGTCTTTTTGTCTGCGGCGCATATGCTGATGTTGACGAACTGAAACTTGTGCAGATGAGAAAAACATACCCGTCTTTTTATTACTGCGACGCACGTAATAACAGTGGTGACGAGGAACTGAAACTGACGCAGGTGAAACATACCCGTCTTTTATTACTGCGGCGCATAATAACAGTGTGGTGACGGGCAAACTTGCAGGTAAACCGTCTTTATTACCCACGCGGTGCACATAATAGCAATGGTGACGGAACTGAAACGCCTTGCGGAGTAGGCTTTCCCGTCTTTTTATTACTGCGGCGCACACAACAACAGTGGTGACGAGGAACTGAAACTTGTACGGAGTAGGGGCTTATACCCCGTCTTTTATTACTGCAGCACATAACAGTGTTGACGAGGAACTGAAACTTGTACGGGTAGGAAAACATACCCGTCTTTTTATTACTGCGGTGCATAATAACAGTGGTGACGAAACTTGTACGGAGTAGGAAAACATACCGTCTTTTTTATTACTGCGGCGCACATAACAGTAGCGACGAACTGAAACTTGTACGGAGTAGGAAAACATACCCGTCTTTTATTACTGCGGCGCACATAATAACAGTGGCCAGACGCTGAAACTTGTGCAGGTAGGAAAACATACCCGTCTTTTATTACCGGCTTACGCCAAATAACAGTGGTGACGAGGAACGTAAAACTTGTACCCGGAGTAGGAAAACATACCCGTCTTTTATTACTGCGGTGCACATAATAACAGTGGTGACGAGGAACTGAAACTTGAGTAGAAAAACGCCGTATTTTTGTAGCGCCACATTAACAGTGGTGACGAGGAACTGAAACTTGTACGGAGTAGGAAAACATACCCGTCTTTTTTATTACTGCGGCGCACATAATAACAGTGGCGACGAGAACTGAAACTTGTACGGGTAAGAAAACGCTGCCATCTTTTTATTACTGCGGCGCACATAATATGTAGTGGTGACGAGAACTGAAACTTGTACGGGTGAGAAAAACATACCCGTCTTTTTATTACGGCGCGTAACGAGTGGTGACGAGAACTGAAACTTGTACGGAGTAGGAAAACATACCCGTCTTTTTATTACGGCGCACAATAACAGTGGCGACGAGGAACTGAAGCATACGGGTAACCCGTCTTTATGCGGCGCACATAACAGTGACGAGGGCAGCTTGTACGGGTAAAACATACCCGTCTTTATTACTGCGGCGCGCCATATGATGGCGAGCGAGGAACTGAAACTTGTACAGGTAGGAAAACATACCCGTCTTTTTTATTGCGGCTACATAACAGTAGCGAGCGAAAGGAACTGAAACTTGCACAGGTGGCTTTCTCTACCCGTCTTTTTTATTACTGCGGCGCACATAATAACAGTGGTGACGAGGAACTGAAACTTGTACGGAGTGGGAAAACATACCCGTCTTTTTATTACTGCGGCGCACATAATAACAGTGGTGACGAGGGCGCTGAAACTTCCAGGTAAGCTGCGTCTTTATTACCGATTGCACATAATAACAGTGGTGACGGGCACTGAAAACGCTGCCGATGGGAAAACATACCCGTCTTTTTATTACTGCAGCGCACATAATAACAGTAGACGAGGAACTGAAACTTGTACGGAGTAGGAAAACATACCCGTCTTTTTTATTACTGCAGCGCACATAACAGTGAAGCGAGGAACTGAAACTTGTGCGGAGTAGAAGAAACATACCCGTCTTTTTATTACTGCGGCGCACCTGTAACAGTGGTGACGAGAACTGCTGCGAAACTTGCAGCGGAGTAGGAAAACATACCCATCTTTTACTGCGGCGCACATAATAACAGTGGTGACGAGGAACTGAAACTTGTACGGGTAGGAAAACATACCCGTCTTTTATTGCATAGCGCACATAACAGTGTGGTGAGGGCGCTGGAAAACGCGCGGGTAAACCTTACGTCTTTTTTATTACTGCGGCGCACATATGCAGTGGCGGCAGACGCTGAAGCATGCGGGTAAAGCATACCCGATCTTTTTTATTACTTTCGGCGCATAATAACAGTGAAGCGAACTGAAACTTGTGGATGAGAAAACATACCCGTCTTTTATTACTGCGGCGCACGTAATAACAGTGGTGACGAGGAACTGAAACTTGTACACGGAGTAGGAAAACATACCCGTCTTTTTATTACTGCGCGCATAACTAACACTGATGAAACGACGAGAACTGAAAGCTTGTACGATGAGGAAAACATACCCGTCTTTTATTACTGCGGTGCACATAATAACGGTGGTGACGGAGAACTGAAACTTGCGGAGTAGGAAAACATACCCGTCTTTTTATTACTGCGCGGCGCACATAATAACGGTGTAGCGACGAGGAACGAAACTTGTACACGGAGTGGGGAAAACATACCCGTCTTTTTTGTGCTACGCTTTTGTAATAACAGTGAGCGAGGAACTGAAACTTGTACGGGTAGGAAAACATACCCGTCTTTTTCATTATGGTGCACATAATAGCAAGTGGTGACAGGGGCACAAACTTGTACGGAGTAGGAAAACATACCCGTCTTTTTATTACTGCGGTGCACATAGCCGCTGGTGGTGACGAGGTGAAACTTGTACGGAGTAGGGAAAACATACCCGTCTTTTTATTACGCCAGTGCACATAATAACAGTGGTGACGAGGAACTGAAACTTGTGCACAGGTAGAGAGAAACATACATCTTTTTATTATAGCGCACATAATATGACAAACTTTTTTTGTACGGGTAAGGAAAACATACCCGTCTTTTTATTACTGCGGCATAATAACAGTGGTGACGGGCTGGCTTACGGGTAAGAAAACATACCCGTCTTTATTACCGGCACTAATAACAATGGCATGTGAACTGAAACTTGTGCGGAGTAGGAAAACATACCCGTCTTTTTATTACTGCGGCGCACATAATAACAGTGGCGACGAGGAACTGAAACTTGTACGGAGTAGGAAAACATACCCGTCTTTTATTACTGCGGCGCACACAACCAACAGTGGTGACGAGAACGCTGAAACTTGTACGGAGTAGGAAAACATACCCGTCTTTTATTACTGCGGCGCACATAATAACAGTGGCGACGAGGAACTGAAACTTGTACGGAGTAGGAAAACATACCCGTCTTTTTATTACTGCGGCGCACATAATAACAGTGGCGACGAGGAACTGAAAACGTACGGAGTAGGAAAACATACCCGTCTTTTATTACTGCAGCAATAACAGTGGCGACGAGGAACTGAAACTTGTACGGGTAAGAAAACATACCCGTCTTTTATTACTGCGGCGCACATAATAACAGTGGTGACGAGGAACTGAAACTTGTACGGAGTAGGAAAACATACCCGTCTTTTATTACTGCGGCGCACATAATAACAGTATGGCGACGAACTGAAACGCAGCGGAGTAGGAAAACATACCCGTCTTTTATTACTGCGGTGCACATAATAACAGTGGTGACGGGCAGAAACTTGTACGGAGTAGGAAAACATACCCGTCTTTTGTTACTGCGGCGCACATAGCAATAACCCAGTGAGGAACTGAAACTTGTACGGAGTAGGAAAACATACCCGTCTTTTATTACTGCAGCTGTAATAACAATTAAGTGACGGAGAACTAGAAACTTGTACGGGTAGGAAAACATACCCGTCTTTTATTACTACGCGCACATAACAGTATTGGTGACGAGGAACTGAAACTTGTACGGAGTAGAAAACATACCCGTCTTTTTTATTACTGCGGCGCACACCGCCAATAACAGTGGTGACGAGGAACTGAAACTGTACGGAGTAGGAAAACATACCCGTCTTTTTTATTACTGCGGCGCACATAATAACAGTGGTGACGAGGAACTGAAACTTGTACGGGTAGAAAACATACCCGTCTTTTATTACTGCGGCGCACATAATAACAGTGGTGACGAGGAACTGAAACTTGTACGGAGTGGAGAAAACATACCCGTCTTTTATTACTGCGGTGCACATAATGACAACAGTGGTGACGAGGAACTGAAACTTGTACGGAGTAGGGAAAACTACCCGTCTTTTTTATTACTGCGGCGCACATAATAACAGTGGCGACGAGGAACTGAAACTTGTACGGGTAAGAAAACATACCCGTCTTTTGTTACTGCGGCGCACATAATAACAGTGGCGACGAGGAACTGAAACTTGTGCAGGTAGGAAAACATACCCGTCTTTTATTACCGGCACGTATATGGTGGTGACGAGGAACTGAAGAAAACTTGTGCAGGTAGGAAAACGCATACCCGTCTTTATTACCAGCGCCGCATCAACAGTGGCGACGAGGAACTGAAACTTGTACGGGTAGGAAAACATACCCGTCTTTTTTATTACTGCGGCGCACATAATAACAGTGGCGACGAGGAACTGGCTTGTGCAGGCGGAAAACGCCCGTCTTTTTATTACTGCAGCGCACATAACAGTGGTGACGAGGAACTGAAACTTGCTGCGGGTAGGAAAACGCCTGCCCGTCTTTTTATTACTGCGGCGCACGTAATAACGGTGGCGACGAGGAACTGGCTTTTGTACGGAGTAGAGCTACCCGTCTTTTTATTACTGCGGCGCACATAATAACAGTGGCGAGGGCAGCTGAACGCCTTGCTGGAGTAGAAACATACCCATCTTTTTATTACTGCAGCGCATGGCAGCAGTGGTGACGAGGAACTGAAACTTGTACGGAGTAGGAAAACATACCCGTCTTTTTTATTACTGCGTGCGCATAATAACAGTGGCGACGAACTGAAACTTGTACGGAGTAGGAAAAACATACCCGTCTTTTATTATAGGTGCACATAATAACAGTGGTGACGAACTGAAACATGCGGGTAGGAAAACATACCCGTCTTTTTTATTACTGGCGCACAATAACAGTGGCGACGAGAACTGAAACTTGTACGGAGTGGGAAAACATACCCGTCTTTTTATTACTGCGGCGGCGCACCGCAATAACAGTGGTGACGAGGAACTGAAACATGCAGGTAGAAGCACCCGTCTTTTTTATTTTGCGGCGCACATAACAGTGGCGACGAGGAACTGAGCATTGCGAGTAGGAAAACATACCCGTCTTTTTTATTACTGCGGCTATCGCAATGGTGACGAGGAACTGAAACTTGTGGGTAGGAAAACATACCCGTCTTTTGTGCAGCGCCTGCCTGCCAGTACTGTGAGAACTGAAACTTGTACGGAGTAGGGAAAACATACCCGTTTTTATTACTGCGGCGCACATGTAATAACAGTGGCGACGAGGAACTGAAGCAGCCTGCGGAGTAGGAAAACATACCCGTCTTTTTTATTACTGCGGCGCGTAACAGTGTTGAACTGAAACTTGTGCAGGTAGAAAACGCCACCGTCTTTTTTGTTACTGCGGCGCACGCAGCCAGCAGTAGCGACGAGAACTGGAAACTTGTACGGAGTAGGAAAACATGCCCGTCTTTTATTACTGCGGTGCACGTAATAACAGTGGTGACGAGGAACTGACGGCCTGCGGAGTAGGAAAACATACCCGTCTTTTTTATTACTGCGGCGCACATAATAACAGTGGCGGCGAACTGAAGCTTGTACAGGTAAAGCTTATACCCGTCTTTTTATTTTCCTTTGTAATAACAGTGGCGGCGAACTGAAACTTACGGAGTAGGAAAACATAACCGTCTTTTATTACTGCGGCGCATAGCTTAAACAGTGATGACGAGGGCGCTGAAACATGCGGAGTAGGAAAACATACCCGTCTTTTTTATTACTGCGCTTTTGTAATAACAATGCGGCGACGAGGAACTGAAACTTGTATGCAGGTAGGAAAACATACCCGTCTTTTTTATTACTGCGGCACATAACAGTGGCGACGAGGAACTGAAACTTATGCAGGTAGAAAAACATACCCGTCTTTTATTACTGCGGCGCACATAATAACAGTGGTGACGAGGAACTGAAACTTGTACGGAGTAGGGAAAACATACCCGTCTTTTTATTACTGCGGCGCACTTAATAACAGTGGCGACGAGAACTAAGCTTATTGCAGGTAGAAAGCATACCCGTCTTTTTTGTTACTGCGGTGCACATAATAACAGTGAGTGACGAAAGACGCTGAAACTTGTACCGGAGTAGGAAAACATACCCGTCTTTTTATTACTACGCGCATAATAACAGTGGCGACGAGGAACTGAAACTTGTACGGAGTAGGAAAACATACCCGTCTTTTATTACTGCGGCGCACATAATAACAGTGGCGACGAGGGCAAACTTTGCAGGTAGGAAAACGCCTGCCCGTCTTTTTTATTACTGCGGTGCATAATAACAGTGGTGACGAGGAACTGAAACTTGTACGGAGTGAAAACATACCCGTCTTTTTATTACTGCGCGCACATAATATGCGTGTGACGGGCAAACTTGTACGGGTAGGAAAACATACCCGTCTTTTTTGTTACTGCGGCGCATATGCTGATAGCGACGAGGAACCTGGGCTGTGGAGTAGAAAACATACCCGTCTTTTATTACTGCGGCGCACATAATAACAGTGGCGAGGAACTGAAACTTGTACGGGTAAGGAAAACATACCCGTCTTTTTTATTGCTGGCGCACATAGCTAACAGTGGTGACGGGCAAACCTGGCCGCAGGTAGGAAAACATACCCGTCTTTTTATTACCGGCGCACACGCTAATAACAGTAGTGGCGAACTGGAAACATGCGGATGAGAAAACGCCCGTCTTTTTTATTACCTGCGGCGCATAACGAGTGGTGACGAACTGGCTGCGATGGAAAACATGCCCGTCTTTTTCCGGCGCACATGTGTAACGGTATGGCGACGAGAACTGGAAAACTTACGGGTAGAAATACCCGTCTTTTTTATTACCGGCGCACATGATGGTGACGAGGAACTGAAACTTGTACGGAGTAGGAAAACATACCCGTCTTTTATTACTGCGGCGCACAGCAATAACAGTGGTGACGAGGAACTGAAACTTGTACGGAGTAGGAAAACATACCCGTCTTTTTATTACTGCGGCGCACGTAATAACAGTGGTGACGAGAACTGAAAACTTGTACCGTTAGGAAAATACCCGTCTTTTTTATTGCGGCGCACATGGCTAACGGTGGTGACGAGGAACGCTGAAACTTGTACGCAGGTAGGAAAACATACCCGTCTTTATTACTGCGGCGCACATAATAACAGTGGCGACGAACTGAAACATGCGGAGTAGGGAAAACATACCCGTCTTTTTTATTACTGCGGCACACATAATAACAGTGGTGACGAACTGAAACTTGTACAGAGTAGGAAAACATACCCGTCTTTTTATTACTGCGGCGCACATAATAACTTATTGGCGACGAGAACTGAAACTTGTACAGGTAGGAAAACATACCGTCTTTTTTATTACTGCGGCGCACTATGCCAGTGGTGAGCGAACTGAAACATGCGGGTAAGGAAAACATACCCGTCTTTTATTACTGCGGCACTTGTAATAACAGTAGCGACGAGGAACTGAAACTTGTACGGAGTAGGAAAACATACCCGTCTTTTTATTGCACGGCGCACATAATAACAGTGGTGACGAGAACTGAAACTTGTACGGAGTAGAAAAGCATACCCGTCTTTTTATTGCGGCGCACACAGCAGGCGAGAACTGGCTGTACGGAGTAAGGAAAACATACCCGTCTTTATTACTGCGGCGCACATGGTAACAGTGTGGTGACGAGAACTGAAACGCAGCCCTTGCAGGTAGGAAAACATACCCGTCTTTTATTACTGCGGCGCACATAATAACAGTGGCGACGAGGAACTGAAAGAGCAATGCAGGTAGGAAAACATACCCGTCTTTTTATTACTGCGGCGCACATAGTAACAGTGGTGACGGGGAACTGAAACTTGTACGGAGCAGGAAAACATACACCGTCTTTTTTATTACTGCGGCGCACATAATAACAGTGGTGACGAGGAACTGAAACTTGTACGGAGTAGGAAAACATACCCGTCTTTTATTACTGCGGCGCACATAACGAGTGGCGACGAGAACTGAAACACGGGTAGGAAAACATACCCGTCTTTTATTACTGCGGCGCACATAATAACAGTGGTGACGAGGAGCGAAACTTGTACGGGTAGGAAAACATAAATCCTTTTGTTACCGCGCACGTAATAACAGTGGTGACGAGGAACTGAAACTTGTACGGAGTAGGAAAACATACCCGTCTTTTTAGTATTACTGCGGCGCACATAATAACAGTGGCTGACGAGGAACTGAAACTTGTACGGAGTAGGAAAACATACCCGTCTTTTTTATTACTGCGGCGCACACAATAACAGTGGTGACGAGGTGAAACTTCACTTTTGAGAACGGAAAACATACCCGTCTTTTTTATTGCTGCGGCTTTTAATAACAGTGGTGGCAGACTGAAGCACTAACGAGGTAAGAAAACATACCATCATTTTTTATTACTGCGGCCGCACTAATAACAGTGGCGACGAGGAACTGAAACTTGTACGGAGTAGGAAAACATACCCGTCTTTTTATTACTGCGGCGCACATAATAACAGTGGTGACGAGGAACTGAAGCCTTTGTACGGAGTAGGAAAACATGTACCGTCTTTTTATTACTGGCTGCAACAACAGTGGTGACGGGGAACTGAAACTTGTACGGAGTAGGAAAACATACCCGTCTTTTTATTATAAAATGCATAATAACAGTGGTGACGAGGTGAAACTTGTACGGGTAGGAAAACATACCCGTCTTTTTATTACTGCCTGGCGCACTTAATAACAGTGGCGACGAGGAACTGAAACTTGTACGGAGTAGGAAAACATACCCGTCTTTTATTACTGCGGCGCACATAATAACCTGATGGTGGCAGGACTTCGGGCTGTACGGAGTAGGGAAAACATACCCGTCTTTTTATTACTGCGGCGCACATAATAACAGTGGCGACGAAGACTGAAACTTGTGGGTAGGAAAACATACCCGTCTTTTTATTACTGCGGCGCACATAATAACAGTGGTGACGAGGAACAAAACCACAGTGGGAAAATACCGTCTTTTTTATTACTGCGGCACAATAACAGTGGTGACGAGGAACTGAAACTTGTACGGGTAAGGAAAACATACCCGTCTTTTTACTGCGGCGCACATAATAACAGTAGTGAGAACTGAAACTTGTGATGAAAGGCTTTCTTCATCTTTTATTACTGCGGCGCACATAATAACAGTGCATTTGACAGGAACTGAAACTTGTACGGAGTAGGAAAACATACCCGTCTTTTTATTACTGTGGCTGTAAATAATAGTGGTGACAGAAATTCAAAACCTTTGTACGGAGTAGGAAAACATACCCGTCTTTTTATTACTGCGACACATTAACAGTGGTGACGAGGAACTGAAACTTGTACGGAGTAGGAAAACATACCCGTCTTTTTATTACTGCGGCGCACATAATAACAGTGGCGACGAGGAACTGAAGCAGGTAGAAACGCCATCACTTTTTATTGCTGGCGCACATAATAACAGTGGCGGCCAGGCGAAACTTGTACGGAGTAGGAAAACATACCCGTCTTTTTATTACTGCGGCGCACATAATAACAGTGGCGACGAGGCATCTTTGGCAGGAGTAGGAAAACATGCCCGTCTTTATTACCTGCGGCACCTTTGTAATAACAGTGGCGACGAGGAACTGAAACTTGTACGGAGTAGGAAAACATACCCGTCTTTTTATTACTGCGGCGCACATAATAACAGTGGCGACGAGGAACTGAAACTGTACGGAGTAGGAAAACATACCCGTCTTTTTATTACTGCGGCGCATATGCTTAAGTGGTGACGAGGAACTGAAACTTGTACGGGTAGGAAAACATACCCGTCTTTTTATTACTGCGGCGCACATAATAACAGTGGTGACAGAGCCTGAAAACTTGTACGGAGTAGGAAAACATACCCGTCTTTTTATTACTGCGGCGCACATAATAACAGTGGTGACGAGGAACGCTGGTGAAACTTGCCGGAGTAGGAAAACATACCCGTCTTTTTATTACTGCGGGCGCTGCTAATAACAGTGGCGACGAAGGACGCGGGCTTTTAACGCCGGTGAAACCTTCCTAATGTTTTAATGCTGGCCGCCCCCGTAACCTTAGTGGCGACGAGGAACTGAAACTTGTACGGAGTAGGAAAACATACCCGTCTTTTTATTACTGCGGCGCACATAATAACAGTGGCGGCGAGGAACTGAAACTTGTCTGGAGTAGGAAAACATACCCGTCTTTTTTTTATTACTGAGGCGCACATAATAACAGTGGCGACGAGGAACCTAAACTTGTACGGAGTAGGAAAACATACCCGTCTTTTTATTACTGCGGCGCACATAATAACAGTGGCGACGAGGAACTGAAACTTTCCCTTTTTGATGAAAACATACCCGTCTTTTTGTCACCGTTTTTATAATAACAGTGGTGACGAGGAACTGAAACTTGGCAGGTAGGAAAACATACCCGTCTTTTATTACTGCGGCGCACATAATAACAGTGGTGACGAGGAACTGAAACTTGTACGGAGTAGGAAAACATACCCGTCTTTTTATTACTGCGGCGCACATAATAACAGTGGTGACGAGGAACTGAAACTTGTACGGGTAAGCCATCCCGATATTTTTATTACTGCGGCGCACATAATAACGGTAAGTGACGGAACTGAAACTTGTACGGAGTAGGAAAACATACCCGTCTTTTCATTACTGCGGCATAATAACAGTGGTGACGAGGAACTGAAACTTGTACGGAGTAGGAAAACGCCATAATCTTTTTTATTACTGCATTTTTGTAATAACAGTGGCGACGAGGAACTGGAAACGTACGGAGTAGGAAAAACATACCCGTCTTTATTACTGCGGCGCACATAATAACAGTGGCGACGAGGAACTGAAACTTGTACGGAGTAGGAAAACATACCCGTCTTTTTTATTACTGCGGCGCACATAATAACAGTGGCGACGAGGAACAAACGCCTGCGGTGGGAAAATATACATCTTTCCCCATCCCTGCGGCACCTGTAATAACAGTGATGAGCCTGACTTGCGGAGTAGGAAAACATACCCGTCTTTTTATTACTGCATGCATAATAACAGTGGTGACGAGGAACTGAAACTTGTGGGGTAGGAAAACATACCCGTCTTTTTTATTACTGCGGCGCACATAACCATGATGACAGGAACTGAAACTTGTACGGAGTAGGGAAAAACATACCCGTCTTTTTAATGCGCAACAGTGGCGACGAGGAACTGGAAACTTGTACGGAGTAGGAAAACATACCCGTCTTTTTATTACTGCGGCGCACATAATAACAGGCTGGCGACGAAGACTGAAACTTGTACGGAGTAGGAAAACATACCCGTCTTTTTATTACTGCGGCGCACATAATAACAGTGGCGACGAGGAACTGAAGCTTATTGCAGGTAGGAAAACATACCCGTCTTTTTTATTACTGCGGCGCACATAATAACAGTGGTGACAGGAACTGAAACTTGTACGGAGTAGGAAAACATACCCGTCTTTTTATTACTGCGGCGCACATAATAACAGTGGTGGCGAGGAATAACAGGCTTTATGCAGGAGTAGGAAAACATACCCGTCTTTTTATTACTGCGGCGCACATAATAACAGTGATGGTGACGAGGAACTGAAACATGCGGGTAGGAAAACATACCCGTCTTTTTATTACTGCGGCGCATAATAACGGTGGCGACGAGGAACTGAAACTTGTACGGAGTAGGAAAACATACCCGTCTTGCCTGACTACTGACGCATACCAATAACAGTGGCGACGAGGGCTGAAACTTGTACGGAGTGGAAAACATACCCGTCTTTTTATTACTGCGGCGCACATAATAACAGTGGCGACGAGAAACAACCCCGCGGAGTAGGAAAACATACCCGTCTTTTTATTACTGCGGCGCACACAACAATAACAGTGGTGACGAGGAACTGAAACTTGTACGGAGTAGGAAAACATACCCGTCTTTTTTATTACTGCGGCGCACATAATAACAGTGGCGACGAGGAACTGAAACTTGTACGGAGTAGGGAAAACATACCCGTCTTTTTATTACTGCGGCGCACATAATAACAGTGGTGACGAGGAACTGAAACTTGCGGGTAGGAAAACAATGTACATTACTGCGGCGCACATAATAACAGTGGCGACGAGGAACTGAAACTGGCATGGAGTAGGAAAACATACCCGTCTTTTTATTACTGCGGCGCACATAATAACAGTGGGCGGCGAGGAACTGAAGCAATGCGGAGTAGGAAAACATACCCGTCTTTTTATTACTGCGGCGCGTATAGCTAACGCAGTGGGCAGGAACTGAAACTTGTACGGAGTAGGAAAACATACCCGTCTTTTTATTACTGCGGCGCACATATTAGCAGTGGTGACGAGGAACTGAAACTTGTACGGAGTAGGAAAACATACCCGTCTTTTTATTACTGCGGCGCACATAATAACAGTGGCGACGAGGAACTGAAACTTGTACGGAGTAGGAAAACATACCCGTCTTTTTATTACTGCGGCGCACATAATAACAGTGGCGACGAGGAACTGAAACTTGTACGGAGTAGGAAAACATACCGTCTTTTTATTACTGTTTGTAATAACAGTGGTGACGAGGAACTGAAACTTTGTAGGGTAGGAAAACATACCCGTCTTTTTTATTACTGCGGCGCACATAATAACAGTGGCGACGAGGAACTGAAACTTGTACGGAGTAGGAAAACATACCCGTCTTTTTATTACTGCGGCGCACATAATAACAGTGGCGACGAGGAACTGAAACTTGTACGGAGTAGGAAAACATACCCGTCTTTTTATTACTGCGGCGCACATAATAACAGTGGCGACGAGGAACTGGGCTTGTACGGAGTAGGAAAACATACCCGTCTTTTTATTGCGCCTGCGGCGCGCATAATAACAGTGGCGACGAGGAACTGAAACTTGTACGGAGTAGGAAAACATACCCGTCTTTTATTACTGCGGCGCATAATAACAGTGGCGGCGGGAACAAACTTGTACGGAGTAGGAAAACTTCTGCAATCTTTTATTACTGCGGCGCACATAATAACAGTGGCGACGAGGAACTGAAACTTGCGGAAGTGAAAACATACCCGTCTTTTTATTACTGCGGCGCACATAATAACAGTGGTGAACTGAAACGGCGATGAGACATACCCGTCTTTTTATTACTGCGGCGCACATAATAACAGTGGCGACGAGGAACTGAAACTTGTACGGGTAAGGAAAACATACCCGTCTTTTTATTACTGCGGCGCACATAATAACAGTGGTGACGAACTGAAACTTGTACGGGTAGGAAAACATACCCGTGTTTTTATTACTGCGGCGCACATGACAACAGTGGTGACGAGGAACTGAAACTTGTACGGGTAAGGAAAACATACTACGTCTTTTTATTACTGCGGCGCACATAATAACAGTAATGACGAGAATGAAACTTGTACGGGTGGGAAAAACATGCCATCTTTTTATTACTGCGGCGCACATAATAACAGTGGCGACGAGGAACTGAAACTTGTACGGAGTAGAAAACATACCCGTCTTTTTATTACTGCGGCGCACACAATAACAGTGGTGACGAGGAACTGAAACTTGCGGGTAAGAAGGCATACCCGTCTGCACGTACTGCGGCGCACATAATAACAGTGGCGGCCAGGCGGCGCTGAAACTTGCAGGAGTAGGAAAACGCCACCGTCTTTTTATGCCAGCGCCCCATAATAACAGTGGCGACGAGGAACTGGCTTGTACGGGCTGAACTGCAATCTTTTATTACTGCGGCGCACATAATAGCGATGGTGACGAGAACTGAAACTTGTACGGAGTAGGAAAACATATCAGAATGCTTTTTATTACTGCGGCGCACATAATAACAGTGGCGACGGGCAATACCCCTTGTGCAGAGTGGGAAAACATCACCGTCTTTTTATTACTGCGGCGCACATAATAACAGTAGCGACGAGGAACTGAAAACTTTAATGCGGGTAGGAAAACATCCCCGTCTTTTTATTACTGCGGCGCACATAATAACAGTGGCGACGAGGAACTGAAACTTGTGCACGGAGTAGGAAAACATACCCGTCTTTTTATTACTGCTTTATAACAGTGGCGACGAGGAACTGAAACTTGTACGGAGTAGGGAAAACATACCCGTCTTTTTTATTACTGCGGCGCACATAATAACAGTGGCGACGAGGAACTGAAACTTACAATGCCAGGTAGGAAAACATACCCGTCTTTTTATTACTGCGGCGCACATAATAACAGTGGCGACGAGGAACTGAAACATGCGGAGTAGGGAAAATAATATGTCTTTTTTATTACTGCATTTCATAACAGTGGCGACGAGGAACTGAAACTGTACGGAGTAGGAAAACATACCCGTCTTTTTATTGCCTGGCTACATAATAACCAGTGGCGACGAGGAACTGGCTATGCGGATGCGGAAGAACATACCCGTCTTTTTTATTACTGCGGCGCACCGGCAACTGATGGCGACAAGGAACGGCCTGCTGATGAGCACCAATCTTTTTATTACTCACGGCGCACACGCCGTGGCGGCGGGCGCTGGCTTAATGCGGAGTAGGAAAACATACCCGTCGCCCACCATTACTGCGGCGCACATAATAACAGTGGCGACGAGGAACTGAAACTTGTACGGAGTAGGAAAACATACCCGTCTTTTTATTACTGCGGCGCACATAATAACAGTGGCGACGGGTAAAACTGGCGCAGGTGGAAAACATACCCGTCTTTTTATTACTGCGGCGCACATAATAACAGTGGCGACGAGGAACTGAAACTTGTACGGAGTAGGAAAACATACCCGTCTTTTTATGCCAGCGCATAACTAATGATGGCAACCGAGGAACTGAGCGCATGGAGTGGAAAATACCGTCTTTTTTATTGCAGCTTTGCTCGTAGCAGTGGCGGCGAGAACTTTGGCTTAATGCGGGTAGGAAAACATACCCGTCTTTTTATGACTTTATAATAACAGTGACGGCGAGGAACTGAAACTTATGCCCAGGTAGGAAAACATACCGTCTTTTTATTACTCATTTTTGCTAATAACAGTGGCAACGAGGAACTGAAACTTGTACAGGTAGGAAAACATACCCGTCTTTTTATTACTGCGGCGCACATAATAACAGTGGTGACGAGGAACTGAAACTTATGCAGGAGTAGGAAAACATACCCGTCTTTTTATTACTGCGGCGCACATAATAACAGTGGCAACGAGGGCAAAACCCACATCACAGGTAAACCACCATCTTTTTATTACTGCGGCGGCGCACATAATAACAGTGGTGACGAGGAACTGAAACTTGTACGGGTAAAGGAAAACATACCCGTCTTTTTATTACTGCGGCGCACATAATAACAGTGGCAACGGGCGAGCCCCCGCGAGTGAAAACGCCCGTCTTTTTTATTACTGCGGCGCACATAATAACAGTGGCGGCGAACTGAAACTTGTACGGAGTAGGAAAACATACCCGTCTTTTTATTACTGCGGCGCACATAATAACAGTGGCGACGAGGAACTGAAACTTGTACGGGAGTAGG
>JBBBDQ010014292.1:0-17000 GCA_037127315.1 Ascarosepion bandense
ACTGTGGCGCACATAATAACAGTGGTGACGAGGAACTGAAACTTGTACGGAGTAGGAAAACATACCCGTCTTTTTATTACTGCGGCGCACATAATAACAGTGGTGACGAGGAACTGAAACTTGTACGGAGTAGGAAAACATACCCGTCTTTTTATTACTGCGGCGCACATAATAACAGTGGCGACGAGGAACTGAAACTTGTACGGAGTAGGAAGCATACCCCGTCTTTTTACTGTAGCGCACATAATAACGGTGGTGACGAGGAACTGAAACATGCGGAGTAGGGAAAACATACCCGTCTTTTTATTACTGCGGCGCACATAATAACAGTGGCGACGAACTGAAACTTGTACGGAGTAGGAAAACATACCCGTCTTTTTATTACTGCGGCGCACATAATAACAGTGGCGACGAGGAACTGAAACTTGTACGGAGTAGGAAAACATACCCGTCTTTTTATTACTGCGGCGCACATAATAACAGTGGTGACGAGGAACTGAAACTTGTACGGAGTAGGAAAACATACCCGTCTTTTTATTACTGCGGCGCACATAATAACAGTGGCGACGAGGAACTGAAACTTGTACGGAGTAGGAAAACATACCCGTCTTTTTATTACTGCAGCGCACATAATAACAGTGGTGACGAGGAACTGAAACTTGTACGGAGTAGGAAAACATACCCGTCTTTTTATTACTGCGGCGCACATAATAACAGTGGTGACGAGGAACTGAAACTTGTACGGAGTAGGAAAACATGCCGTCTTTTTATTACTCACTGACGCACATAATAACAGTGGTGACGAGGAACTGAAACTTGTACGGGTAGGAAAACATACCCGTCTTTTTATTACTGCGGCGCACATAATAACAGTGGTGACGAGGAACTGAAACTTGTACGGAGTAGGAAAACATACCCGTCTTTTTATTACTGCGGCACATAATAACAGTGGTGACGAGGAACTGAAACTTGTACGGAGTAGGAAAACATACCCGTCTTTTTATTACTGCGGCGCACATAATAACAGTGGCGGCGAGGAACTGAAACTTATTGCGAATTTAGGAAAACTTATACCGTCTTTTTATTACTGCAGCGCACATAATAACGGTGGTGACGAGGAACTGAAACTTGTACGGAGTAGGAGAAAACATACCGGTCGCTGTGCGGCGCACATAATAACAGTGGCGACGGGGAACTGAAACTTGTACGGAGTAGGAAAACATACCCGTCTTTTTATTACTGCGGCGCACATAATAACAGTAGTGACGAGGAACTGAAACTTGTACGGAGTAGGAAAACATACCGGTCTTTTTATTACTGCGGCGCACATAATAACAGTGGTGACGAGGAACTGAAACTTGTACGAATGAGGAAAACATACCCGTCTTTTTATTACTGCGGCGCACATAATAACAGTGGCGACGAGGAACTGAAACTTGTACGGAGTAGGAAAACATACCGTCTTTTTTATTACTGCGGCGCACATAATAACAGTGGCGACGAGGAACTGGCGCAGCACGGAGTAGGAAAACATACCCGTCTTTTTTATTACTGCGGCGCACATAATAACAGTGGTGACGAGGAACTGAAACTTGTACGGGTAAGGAAAACATACCCGTCTTTTTATTACTGCAGCGCACATAATAACAGTGGTGACGAGGAACTGAAACTTGGCTGGGTAAGGAAAAGCTTATACCCGTCTTTTTATTACTGCGGCGCACATAATAACAGTGGCGACGAGGAACTGAAACTTGTACGGAGTAGGAAAACATACCCGTCTTTTTATTACTGCGGCGCACATAATAACAGTGGTGACGAGGAACTGAAACTTGTACGGAGTAGGAAAACATACCCGTCTTTTTATTACTGCGGCGCACATAATAACAGTGGTGACGAGGAACTGAAACTTGTACGAGGTAGGAAAACATACCCGTCTTTTTATTACTGCGGCGCACATAATAACAGTGGCGACGAGGAACTGAAACCCCCATGCAGGTAGGAAAACATACCGTCTTTTTTTATTACTGCAGCGCATAATAACAGTGGTGACGAGGAACTGAAACATGCGGAGTAGGAAAACATACCCGTCTTTTTATTACTGCGGCGCACATAATAACAGTGGTGACGAGGAACTGGAAACTTGTACGGAGTAGGAAAACATACCCGTCTTTTTATTACTGCGGTGCACATAATAACAGTGGTGACGAGGAACTGAAACTTGTACGGAGTAGGAAAACATACCCGTCTTTTATTACCCTGGCGCACATAATAACAGTGGCGACGAGGAACTGAAACTTGTACGGAGTAGGAAAACATACCCGTCTTTTTATTACTGCGGCGCACATAATAACAGTGGTGACGAGGAACTGAAACTTGTACGGAGTGAAGCATACCCGTCTTTTATTACTGCGGCGCACATAATAACAGTGGTGACGAGGAACTGAAACTTGTACGGGTAAGTATACCCGTCTTTTTATTACTGCGGTGCACATAATAACAGTGGTGACGAACTGAAACTTGTACGGAGTAGGAAAACATACCCGTCTTTTTATTACTGCGGCGCACATAATAACAGTGGCGACGAGGAACTGAAACGTACGGAGTAGGGAAAACATGCCCGTCTTTTTATTACTGCGGCGCACGCCAATAACAGTGGTGACGAGGAACTGAAACTTGTACGGAGTAGGGAAAACATACCCGTCTTTTTATTACTGCGGCGCACACAACAACAGTGGTGACGAGGAACTGAAACTTGTACGGAGTAGGAAAACATACCCGTCTTTTTATTACTGCGGCGCACATAATAACAGTGGTGACGAGAACTGAAACTTGTACGGAGTAGGAAAACATACCCGTCTTTTTATTACTGCGGTGCACATAATAACAGTGGTGACGAGGAACTGAAACTTGTACGGAGTAGGAAAACATACCCGTCTTTTTATTACTGCGGCGCACATAATAACAGTGGTGACGAGGAACTGAAACTTGTACGGAGTAGGAAAACTTATGCCATCTTTTTATTACTGCGGCGCACATAATAACAGTGGTGACGAGGAACTGAAACTTGTACAGGTAGAAAAACATACACGTCTTTTTATTACTGCGGTGCACATAATAACAGTGACGAGGAACTGAAACTTGTACAGGTAGGAAAACATACCGATCTTTTTATTACTGCGGCGCACATAATAACAGTGGCGACGAGGAACTGAAACTTGTACGGAGTAGGAAAACATACCCGTCTTTTTATTACTACGGCGCACATAATAACAGTGGTGACGAGGAACTGAAACTTGTACGGAGTAGGAAAACATACCCGTCTTTTTATTACTGCGGCGCACATAATAACAGTGGTGACGAGGAACTGAAACTTGTACGGAGTAGGAAAACATACCGTCTTTTTTATTACTGCGGTGCACATAATAACAGTGGTGACGAGGAACTGACTTGTGCGGAGTAGGAAAACATACCCGTCTTTTTATTACTGCGGCGCATAATAACGGTGGTGACGAGGAACTGAAACGCTTTGGAGTAGGAAAACATACCGTCTTTTTATTACTGCGGCGCACATAATAACAGTGGCGACGAGGAACGAAACTTGTGCAGGTAGGAAAACATACCCGTCTTTTTATTACTGCGGCGCACATAATAACAGTGGTGACGAGGAACTGAAACTTGTACGGAGTAGGAAAACATACCCGTCTTTTTATTACTGCGGCGCACATAATAACGAGTGGTGACGAGGAACTGAAACTTGTACGGGTAAGGAAAACATACCCGTCTTTTTATTACTGCGGCGCACATATTAACAGTGGCGACGAGGAACTGAAACTTGTACGGGTAGGAAAACATACCCGTCTTTTTATTACTGCGGCGCACATAATAACAGTGGTGACGAGGAACTGAAACTTGTACGGAGTAGGAAAACATACCCGATAACATTACTGCGGCGCACATGGCAACAGTGGCGACGAGGAACTGAAACTTGTACGGAGTAGGAAAACATACCCGTCTTTTTATTACCGGCGCACATATGTGAGTAGTGACGAGGAACTGAAACTTGTACGGAGTAGGAAAACATACCCGTCTTTTTATTACTGCGGCGCACATAATAACAGTGGTGACAGGAACTGAAACTTGTGCGGAGTAGGGAAAACATACCCGCGTCTTTTTATTACTGCGGCGCACATAATAACAGTGGTGACGAGGAACTGAAGCATGCGAGGGTAGGAAAACATACCCGTCTTTTGTCCTACCGGTGCACATAATAACAGTGGTGACGAGGAACTGAAACTTGTACCGGAGTAGGAAAACATACCCGTCTTTTTATTACTGCGGCGCACACCAGCAGCAGTGGCGACGAGGAACTGAAAACTTGTACGGGTAGGAAAACATACCCGTCTTTTTATTACTGCGGCGCACATAATAACAGTGGTGACGAGGAACTGGAAAACTTGTACGGGTAGGAAAACATACCCGTCTTTTTATTACTGCGGCGCACATAATAACAGTGGTGACGAGGAACTGAAACTTGTACGGGTAGGAAAACATACCCGTCTTTTTATTACTGCGGCGCACATAATAACAGTGGTGACGAGGAACTGAAACTGTTGTACAGGTAGGAAAACATACCCGTCTTTTTATTACTGCGGCGCACATAATAACTTATTGGTGACGAGGAACTGAAACTTGTACGGAGTAGGAAAACATACCCGTCTTTTTTATTACTGCGGCGCACATAATAACAGTGGCGACGAGGAACTGAAACCTTTATGCGAGGTAGGAAAACATACCCGTCTTTTATTACTGCGGCGCATATTAACAGTGGTGACGAGGAACTGAAACTTATGCGGAGTAGGAAAACATACCCGTCTTTTTATTACTGCGGCGCACATAATAACAGTGGTGACGAGGAACTGAAACTTGTACGGAGTAGGAAAACATACCCGTCTTTTTATTACTGCGGCGCACATAATAACAGTGGTGACGAGGAACTGAAACTTGTACGGGTAGGAAAACATACCCGTCTTTTTATTACTGCGGTGCACATAATAACAGTGGTGACGAGGAACTGAAACTTTATGCGAAGATGGGAAAACATACCCGTCTTTTTATTACTGCGGCGCACATATTAACGGTGGCGACGAGGAACTGAAACTTGTACGGGTAAGGGAAAACATACCCGTCTTTTTATTACTGCGGCGCACATAATAACAGTGGTGACGAACTGGAAACTTGTACGGAGTAGGAAAACATACCCGTCTTTTTATTACTGCGGTGCACATAATAACAGTGGTGACGAGGAACTGAAACTTGTACGGAGTAGGAAAACATACCGTCTTTTTATTACTGCGGTACATAATAACAGTGGTGACGAGGAACTGAAACTTGTACGGGTAAAGGAAAACATACCCGTCTTTTTATTACTGCGGTGCATAATAACAGTGGTGACGAGGAACTGAAACATGCGGAGTAGGAAAACATACCCGTCTTTTTATTACTGCGGCGCACATAATAACAGTGGCGACGAACTGAAACTTGTACGGAGTAGGGAAAACATACCGTCTTTTTATTACTGCGGCGCACATAATAACAGTGGTGACGAGGAACGAAACTTGTACGGGTAGGAAAACATACCCGTCTTTTTATTACTGCGGCGCATAATAACAGTGGCGACGAGGAACTGAAACTTGTGCCAGGTAGGAAAACATACCCGTCTTTTTATTACTGCGGCGCACATAATAACAGTGGCGACGAGGAACAGAAACTTGTACGGAGTAGGAAAACATACCCGTCTTTTATGCGGCGCACATAATAACAGTGGTGACGAGGAACTGAAACTTGTACGGAGTAGGAAAACATACCCGTCTTTTATTACTGCGGCGCACGTAATAACAGTAGCGACGAGGAACGGAAACTTGTACGGGGTAGGAAAACATGCCATCTTTTTATTACTGCGGCGCACATAATAACAGTGGCGACGAGGAGCGAAACGGCCGCAGGTAGGAGAAACATACCCGTCTTTTTATTACTGCGGCGCACACAATAACAGTGGCGACGAGGAACGGAAACTGGCAGGAGTAGGAAAACACTTGCCCGTCTTTTATTACTGCGGCGCACATATTAACAGTGGTGACGAGGAACGCGAGCATACAGAATAGGAAAACATACCCATCTTTTTATTACTGCGGCGCACATGACAACGATGGCGACGAAAGACTGAAGCTGTACGGGTATAGGAGAAAACATACCCGTCTTTTTATTACTGCAGTGCATAATAACAGTGGTGACGAGGAACTGAAACTTGTGCAGGTAGGAAAACATACCCGTCTTTTTATTACTGCGGCGCACATAATAACAGTGGCGACGAGGAACTGAAACTTGTGCAGGGTAGGAAAACATACCCGTCTTTATTACTGCGGCGCACATAATAACAGTGGTGACAGGCGAAACTTCGCAGGTAGGAAAACATACCCGTCTTTTTATTACTGCGGCACATATTAACAGTGGTGACGAGGAACTGAAACTTGTACGGGTAAGAGCATACCGTCTTTTATTACTGCGGCGCATAATAACAGTGGTGACGAACTGAAACTTGTACGGAGTAGGGAAAACATACCCGTCTTTTTATTACTGCGGCGCACATAATAACAGTGGTGACGAGGAACTGAAACTTGTACGGGTAAGGAAAACATACCCGTCTTTTTATTACTGACTTTGCCATCAACAGTGACGAGGAACTGAAACTTGTACGGAGTAGGAAAACATACCCGTCTTTTTATTACTGCGGTGCACATAATAACAGTGGTGACGAGGAACTGAAACTTGCGGGTAAAAGGAAAACATACCCGTCTTTTTATTACTGCGGCGCACGCAACCAACAGTAGCGACGAGGAACTGAAACTTGTACGGAGTAGGAAAACATACCCGTCTTTTATTACTGCGGCACATAATAACAGTGGCGACGAGGAACTGAAACTTGTACGGGTAGGAAAACATACCCGTCTTTTTATTACTGCGGCGCACATAATAACAGTGGTGACGAGGAACTGAAACTTGTGCAGGTAGGAAAACATACCCGTCTTTTTATTACTGCGGCGCACATAATAACAGTGGCGACGAGGAACTGAAACTTGTACGGAGTAGGAAAACATACCCGTCTTTTTATTACTGCGGCGCACATAATAACAGTGGCGACGAAGACTGAAACTGTACGGAGTAAGGAAAACATACCCGTCTTTTTATTACTGCGGCGCACATAATAACAGTGGTGACGAGGAACTGAAACTTGTACAGGTAGGAAAACATACCCGTCTTTTTATTACTGCGGCGCACATAATAACAGTGGCGACGAGGAACTGAAACCCCAGTGTACGGGTAAGCCTGCCCGTCTTTTATTGCTGCGGCGCACATAATAACAGTGGCGACGAGGAACTGAAACTTGTACGGAGTAGGAAAACATACCGTCTTTTTATTACTGCGAGGATCGCGCATAATAACAGTGATGACGAGGAACTGAAACTTATCTTGAGGAGTAGGAAAACATACCCGTCTTTTTATTACTGCGGCGCACATAATAACTAGTGGCGACGAGGAACTGAAACTTGTACGAATTAGGAAAAACATACCCGTCTTTTTATTACTGCGGCAGCACATAATAACAGTGAGTGACGAGGAACTGAAACATGCGGAGTAGGAAAACATACCCGTCTTTTTATTACTTTCGGCGCACATAATAACAGTGGTGACGAGGAACTGAAACATGCAGTGGAAAACATACCCGTCTTTTTATTTTCGCGGCGCACATAATAACAGTGGTGACGGAGACTGAAACTTGTACGGGTAGGAAAACATACCCATCTTTTATTACTGCGGCGCACATAATAACAGTGGTGACGAGGAACTGAAACTTGTACGAATTGGAAAACATACCCGTCTTTTTATTACTGCGGCGCACATAATAACAGTGGCGGCAGGGAACTAAAACTTATTTTGGAGTAGGAAAACATACCCGTCTTTTTATTACTGCGGCGCACATAATAACAGTGGTGACGAACTGAAACTTGTACAGGTAGGAAAAAAATACCCGTCTTTTTTATTACTGCGGCGCACATAATAACAGTGGTGACGAGGAACTGAAACTGGCACGGAGTAGGAAAACTATACCCGTCTTTTTATTACTGCGGCGCACATAATAACAGTAGTGACGAGGAACTGAAACTTGTACAGGAAAACATACCCGTCTTTATTACTGCGGCGTACATAATAACAGTGGCGACGAGGAACTGAAACTTGTACGGAGTAGGAAAACATACCCGTCTTTTATTACTGCGGCGCACATAATAACAGTGGTGACGAGGAACTGAAACTTGTACGGAGTAGGAAAACATACCCGTCTTTTTATTACTGCGGCGCACATAATAACAGTGGTGACGAGGAACTGAAACTTGTACGGAGTAAGGAAAACATACCCGTCTTTTTATTACTGCGGCGCACATAATAACAGTGGTGACGAGGAACTGAAACTTATGCAGGTAGGAAAACATACCCGTCTTTTTATTACTGCGGCGTACATAATAACAGTGGCGACGAGGAACTGAAACTGTACGGAGTAGGAAAACATACCCGTCTTTTTATTACTGCGGCGCATAATAACAGTGGTGACGAGGAACTGAAACTTGTACGGAGTAGGAAAACATACCCGTCTTTTTATTACTGCGGCGCACATAACAGTGGTGACGAGGAACTGAAACTTGTACGAATTAGGAAAACATACCCGTCTTTTTATTACTGCGGCGCACATAATAACAGTGGTGACGAGGAACTGAAACGTACGAATTGAGCTTATACCCGTCTTTTATTACTGCGGCGTACATAATAACAGTGGCGACAGACGAAACTTGTGCAGGTAGGAAAACTATACCCGTCTTTTTATTACTGCGGCTTTTGCCAATAACAGTGGTGACGAACTGAAACTTGTACGGAGTAGGAAAACATACCCGTCTTTATTGCTGCGGCGCACATAATAACAGTGGTGACCGAGGAACTGAAACTTGTACGAATTAGGGAAAACATACCCGTCTTTTTATTACTGCGGCGCACATAATAACTTTAGTGGTGACGAAAGGAACTGAAACTTGTACGGGAGTAGGAAAACCACCCGTCTTTTTATTACTGCGGCGCACATAATAACGGTGGTGACGAGGAACTGAAACTTGTACGGAGTAGGAAAACATACCCGTCTTTTTATTACTGCGGCGCACATAATAACAGTGGTGACGAGGAACTGAAACTTGTACGGAGTAGGAAAACATACCCGTCTTTTATTACTGCGGCGCACATAATAACAGTGGTGACGAGGAACTGAAACTTGTACGGAGTAGGAAAACATGCCCGTCTTTTATTACTGCGGCGTACATAATAACAGTAACGACGAGGAACTGAAACTTGTACGGGTAGGAAAACATACCCGTCTTTTTATTACCGGCGCACATAATAACAGTGGTGACGAGGAACTGAAACTTGTACAGGTAGGAAAACATACCCGTCTTTTTTATTACTGCGGCGTACATAATAACAGTGGCGACGGAGCGAAACTTGTACGGAGTAGGAAAACATGCCATCTTTTTATTACTGCGGTAACACAGCAACAGTGGTGACGAGGAACTGAAACTTGTACGGAGTAGGAAAACATACCCGTCTTTTTATTTACTTACTGACATAGCTAACAGTGGTGACGAGGAACTGAAACTTGTACGGAGTAGGAAAACATACCCGTCTTTTTATTACTGCGGCGCACATAATAACAGTGGTGACGAGGAACTGAAACTTGTACGGAGTAGGAAAACATACCCGTCTTTTTATTGCAACAATAACAGTGGTGACGAGGAACTGAAACTACACACAATGCGGAGTAGGAAAACATACCCGTCTTTTTATTACTGCGGCGTACATAATAACAGTGGCGACGAGGAACTGAAACTTGTACGGAGTAGGAAAACATACCCGTCTTTTATTACTGCGGCGCGCACATAATAACAGTGGTGACGAGGAACTGAAACTTGTACGGAGTAGGAAAACATACCCGTCTTTTTTATTACTGCGGCGCACATAATAACAGTGAAAGTGATGGTGACGAGGAACTGAAACTTGTACGGAGTAGGAAAACATACCCGTCTTTTTATTACTGCGGCGTACATAATAACGAGTGGCGACGAGGAACTGAAACTTGTACGGAGTAGGAAAACATACCCGTCTTTTTATTACTGCGGCGCACATAATAACAGTGAGTGACGAGGAACTGAAACTTGTACAGGTAGAAGAAACATCCCCGTCTTTTTATTACCACGGCGCTTTTTGTAATAACAGTGGCGACGAGGAACTGAAACTTGTACGGAGTAGGAAAACATACCCGTCTTTTTTATTACCCGGCGCACATAGCTAACGGTGACGAGGAACTGAAACTTGTACGGAGTAGGAAAACATACCCGTCTTTTTATTACTGCGGCGCACATAATAACAGTGGCGACGAGGAACTGAAACTTGTACGGAGTAGGAAAACATACCCGTCTTTTTATTACTGCGGCGCATAATAACAGTGGTGACGAGGAACTGAAACTTGTACGGAGTAGGAAAACATACCCGTCTTTTTATTACTCGCGGCGCACATAATAATAACAGTGGTGACGAGGAACTGAAACTTGTACGGAGTAGGAAAACATACCGTCTTTTTATTACTCTTGCGGCGCACATAATAACAGTGGTGACGAGGAACTGAAACTGTCTGGAGTAGGAAAACATACCCGTCTTTTTATTACTGCGGCGTACATAATAACAGTGGCGACGAGGAACTGAAACTTGTACGGAGTAAAGGAAAACATACCCGTCTTTTTATTACTGCGGCGCACATAATAACAGTGGTGACGAGGAACTGAAACTTGTACAGGTAGGAAAAACGCCTGCCGTCTTTTTATTACTGCGGCGCACATAATAACAGTGGTGACGAGGAACTGAAACTTGTACGGAGTAGGAAAACATACCCGTCTTTTTATTACTGCGGCGCACATAATAACAGTGGCGACGAGGAACTGAAACTTGTACCGGAGTAGGAAAACATACCCGTCTTTTTATTACTGCGGCGTACATAATAACAGTGGTGACGAGGAACTGAAACTTGTACGAATTGGAAAACATACCCGTCTTTTTATTACTGCGGCGCTTTATAGCCAACAGGCTGACGAGGAACTGAAACTTGTACGGAGTAGGAAAACATACCCGTCTTTTTATTACTGCGGCGTACATAATAACAGTGGTGACGAGGAACTGAAACTGTACAGATGGAAAACATACCCGTCTTTTTATTACTGCGGCGCACATAATAGCAGTGGTGACGAGGAACTGAAACTTGTACGGAGTAGGAAAACATACCCGTCTTTTTATTACTGCGGCGCACATAATAACAGTGGTGACGAGGAACTGAAACTTGTACGGAGTAGGAAAACATACCCGTCTTTTTTATTTACTGCGGCGCACACCTTGAAAATAACAGTGGTGACGAGGAACTGAAACTTGTACGGAGTAGGAAAACATACCCGTCTTTTTATTACTGCGGCGCACACCAATAACAGTGGTGACGGGAACTGGAAAGCATACGGAGTAGGAAAACATACCCATCTTTTTACAATACTGCGGCGCACATAATAACAGTGGTGACGAGGAACTGAAACTTGTACGGAGTAGGAAAATTACCCGTCTTTTTATTACTGCGGCGCACATAATAACAGTGGTGACGAGGAACTGAAATAACCGCAGGTAGGAAAATACCCGTCTTTTTATTACTGCGGCCCTTTTTGCAATAACAGTGGTGACGAGGAACTGAAACATGCGGGTAGGAAAACATACCCGTCTTTTTTATTACTGCGGCGCACATAATAACAGTGGTGACGAGGAACTGAAACTTGTACGGAGTAGGAAAACATACCCGTCTTTTATTACTGCGGCGCACATAATAACAGTGGTGACGAGGAACTGAAACTTGTACGGAGTAGGAAAACATACCCGTCTTTATTACTGCGGCGCACGTAATAACAGTGGTGACGAGGAACTGAAACTTGTACGGGTAAGAAAACATACCCGTCTTTTTATTACTGCGGCGTACATAATAACAGTGGCGACGAGGAACTGAAACTTGTACGGAGTAGGAAAACATACCCGTCTTTTTATTACTGCGGCGCACATAATAACAGTGGTGACGAGGAACTGAAACTTGTACGGAGTAGGAAAACGCCCGTCTTTTATTACTGCGGCGCACATAATAACAGTGGTGACGAGGAATTTAGGCTTGTACGGAGTAGGAAAACATACCCATCTTTTTATTACTGCGGCGCACATAATAACAGTGGTGACAGGAACTGAAACTTGTACGGATGAGAAACATACCCGTCTTTTTATTACTGCGGCGCACATAATAACAGTGGCGACGAGGAACTGAAACTTGTACGGAGTAGGAAAAAATACCCGTCTTTTTATTACTGCATTTGCCACAACAATAACAGTGGTGACGAGGGGCAAACTTGTACGGGTAAATACCCGTCTTTTTATTACTGCGGCGCACATAATAGTGGTGACGAGGAACTGAAACTTGTACGGAGTAGGAAAACATACCCGTCTTTTTATTACTCTCTGCGGCGCACATAATAACCCAATTGGTGACGAGGAACTGAAACTTGTACCAGGTAGGAAAACATACCCGTCTTTTTTATTACTGCGGCGCACATAATAACTCAGTGGTGACGAAGACTGAAGCGCCTTTTGAGTAGAAACTTATACCCGTCTTTTTATTACTGCGGCGCACATAATAACAGTGGCGACGAGGAACTGAAACTTGTACGAGGTAGGAAAAAATACCCGTCTTTTTATTACTGCGGCGCACATAATAACAGTGGTGACGAGGAACTGAAACTTGTACGGAGTAGGAAAACATACCCGTCTTTTATTACTGCGGCGCACATAATAACAGTGGCGACGAGGAACTGAAACTATGCGGAGTAGGAAAACATACCCGTCTTTTTATTTTCTGCGGCGCACATAATAACAGTGGTGACGAGGAACTGAAACTTGTACGGAGTAGGAAAAATACCCGTCTTTTTATTACTGCGGCGCACATAATAACAGTGGTGACGAGGAACTGAAACTTGTACGGAGTAGGAAAACATACCCGTCTTTTTATTACTGCGGCGCACGTAATAACAGTGGTGACGAGGAACTGAAACTTGTACGGAGTAGGAAAACATACCCGTCTTTTTATTACTGCGGCGCACATAATAGCAGTGGTGACGAGGAACTGAAACTTGTACGGAGTAGGAAAAAATACCCGTCTTTTTATTACTGCGGCGCACATAATAACAGTGGCGACGAGGAACTGAAACTTGTACGGAGTGAGGAAAAAATACCCGTCTTTTTATTACTGCGGCGCACATAATAGCAGTGGTGACGAGGAACTGAAACTTGTACAGGTAGGAAAAAATACCCGTCTTTTTATTACTGCGGCGCATAATAACAGTGGCGACGAGGAACTGAAAAGCATGCAGGAGTAGGAAAACATACCCGTCTTTTTATTACTGCGGCGCATAATAGCAGTGGCGACGAGGAACTGAAACTTGTACGGAGTAGGAAAAAATACCCGTCTTTTATTACTGCGGCGCACATAATAACAGTGGCGACGAGGAACTGAAACTTGTACAGGTAGGAAAACATACCCGTCTTTTTATTACTGCGGCGCACATAATAACAGTGGCGACGAGGAACGCTGAAACTTGTACGGAGTAGGAAAAAATACCCGTCTTTTTATTACTGCGGCGCACACCAATAACAGTGGCGACGAGGAACTGAAACTTGTACGGAGTAGGAAAAAATACCCGTCTTTTTATTACTGCGGCGCACATAATAACAGTGGTGACGAGGAACTGAAACTTGTACGGAGTAGGAAAAACATACCCGTCTTTTTATTACTACGGCGCACGCATAATAACAGTGGCGACGAGGAACTGAAACTTGTACGGAGTAGGAAAACATACCCGTCTTTTTATTACTGCGGCGCGCCAATAACAGTGGCGACGAGGAACTGAAACTTGTACGGAGTAGGAAAATATACCCGTCTTTTTATTACTGCGGCGCACATAATAACAGTGGTGACGAGGAACTGAAACTTGTACGGAGTAGGAAAACATACCCGTCTTTTTATTACTGCGGCGCACATAATAACAGTGGTAACGAGGAACTGAAACTTGTGCGAATTGGAAAAATACCCGTCTTTTTTATTACTGCGGCGCACATATCTTTTAGTGGCGACGAGGAACTGAAACTTGTACGGAGTAGAGCAAATACCCGTCTTTTTATTACTGCGGCGCACATAATAACAGTGGTGACGAGGAACTGAAACTTGTACGGGTAAATACCCGTCTTTTTATTACTGCGGCGCACATAATAACAGTGGCGACGAGGGGCGCTGAAACTTGTACGGAGTAGGAAAAAATACCCGTCTTTTTATTACTGCGGCGCACATAATAACAGTGGTGACGAACTGAAACTTGTACGGAGTAGGAAAACATACCCGTCTTTTTATTACTGCGGCGCACATAATAACAGTGGCGACGAGGAACTGTAAAACTTGTACGGAGTAGGAAAACATACCCGTCTTTTTATTACTGCGGCGCACATAATAACAGTGGCGACGAGGAACTGAAACTTGCCCAATGCCAGGTAGGAAAACATACCCGTCTTTTTTATTACTGCGGCGCACATAATAACAGTGGTGACGAGGAACTGAAACTTGTACGGAGTAGGAAAACATACCCGTCTTTTTATTACTGCGGCGCACATAACCAACAGTGGCGACGAGGAACTGAAACTGGCGCGGAGTAGGAAAAATACCCGTCTTTTTATTGCCCTGCGGCGCACACAGCAATAACACGGTGGTGACGAGGAACTGAAACTTGTACGGAGTAGGAAAACATACCCGTCTTTTATTACTGCGGCGCACATAATAGCAGTGGCGACGGGCAGAAACTGTACGGAGTAGAATACCCACGTCTTTATTACTGCGGCGCACATAATAACTTAGTGAGTGACGAACTGAAACTTGTACGGGTAGGAAAACATACCCGTCTTTTTATTACTGCGGCGTACATAATAACAGTGGCGACGAGGAACTGAAACTGTACGGAGTAGGAAAACATGCCCGTCTTTTTGTACTGCGGCACATAATAACAGTGGCGACGAGGAACTGAAGCCTTTGTACAGGTAAGGAAAAAATACCCGTCTTTTATTACTGCGGCGCACATAATAACAGTGGTGACGAGGAACTGAAGCTTATTTTGAGTAGGAAAACATACCCGTCTTTTTATTACTGCGGCGTACATAATAACAGTGGCGACGAGGAACTGAGAAACTTGATGGAAAACATACCCGTCTTTTATTACTGCGGCGTACATAATAACAGTGGCGACGAGGAACTGAAACTTGTACGGAGTAGGAAAACATACCCGATCTTTTTATTACTGCGGCGCACATAATAACAGTGGTGACGAGGAACTGAAACTTGTACGAATTGGAAAACATACCCGTCTTTTTATTGCATAGCGTACATAATAACAGTGGCGACGAGGAACTGAAACTTGTACAGATGGAAAACATACCCGTCTTTTTATTTACTGCGGCGCACATAATAACAGTGGCGACGAGGAACTGAAACTTGTACGGAGTAGGAAAAAATACCCGTCTTTTTATTACTGCGGCGCACATAATAACAGTGGCGACGGGCGAAACTTGTACCAGGTAAGGAAAACATACCGTCTTTTTATTACTAAGAGGCGCACAACAATAACAGTGGTGACGAGGAACTGAAACTTGTACGGAGTAGGAAAACATACCCGTCTTTTTTATTATGCGGCGCACATAATAACAGTGGTGACGAGGAACTGAAACTTTATGCGAGATTAGGAAAACATACCCGTCTTTTTATTACTGCAATAGCACATAATAACAGTAGTGACGAGGAACTGAAACTTGTACCCGAATTGGAAAAAATACCCGTCTTTTTATTACTGCGGCGCATAATAACAGTGGTGACGGGGAACTGAAACTTGTACCGGAGTAGGAAAACATACCCGTCTTTTATTACTGCGGCGCACATAATAACAGTGGTGACGAACTGAAACTTGTACGGAGTAGGAAAACATACCCGTCTTTTTATTACTGGCGCACATAATAACAGTGGTGACGAGGAACTGAAACTGTGCCGAATTGGAAAACATACCCGTCTTTTTATTACTGCGGCGCACGCCAATAACAGTGGTGACGAGGAACTGAAACTGCGCGGGTAGGAAAACTTGCTTGTCTTTTTCATTACTGCGGCGCACATAATAACAGTGAGTGACGAGGAACTGAAACTTGTACGGAGTAGGAAAACATACCCGTCTTTTTATTACTGCGGCGCACATAATAACAGTGGTGACGAGGAACTGAAACTTGTACGAGTGAAAAATACCCATCTTTTTATTAACGGCGCACATAACAGTGGTGACGAGGAACTGAAACATGCGGAGTAGGAAAACATACCCGTCTTTTTGACCCACTGCGGCGCACATAACAGTGGTGACGAGGAACTGAAACTTGTACGGAGTAGGAAAACATACCCGTCTTTTATTACTGCGGCGCACATAATAACAGTGGTGACGAGGAACGCGAAACTTGTACGGAGTAGGAAAACATACCCGTCTTTTTATTACTGCGGCGCACATAATAGCAGTGGTGACGAGGAACTGAAACTTGTACGGAGTAGGAAAACACCCGTCTTTTGGCGGCGCACATAATAACAGTGGCGACGAGGAACTGAAACTTGTACGGAGTAGGAAAACATACCCGTCTTTTTATTACTGCGGCGCACATAATAACAGTGGTGACGAGGAACTGAAACTTGTACGGAGTAGGAAAACATACCC
>JBBBDQ010014293.1:0-12660 GCA_037127315.1 Ascarosepion bandense
TATAAAGCTAATGAATATTTATTATTAATTATTATGTTAGATGGTCAATATAAAAATAGAGCAATGAATATTTATTATTTATTATTATGTTTGATGGTCAATATAAAAATAGAGCAAATGAATAATATTATTAATTATTGTGTACAGATGGTCAATATAAAAATAAAGAGCAATGAATATTTATTATTTATGATTAAGTTAGATTACTGGTCATATAAAAATAGAGCAATGAATATTTATTATTTATGATTAAGTTAGAATGGTCAAAATATAAAAATAGAGCAATGAATATTTATTATTAATTATTATGTTAGATGGTCAATATAAAAATAGAGCAATGAATATTTATTATTAATTATTATGTTAGATGGTCAATATAAAAATAGAGCAATGAATATTTATTATTAATTATTATGTTAGATGGTCAAAATAGTAAAATAGGAGCAATAATATTATTAATTATTATGTTAGATGGTCATTATAAAAATAGAGCAATGAATATTTATATATTTATTATATGTTTGATATCAATATAAAAATTAGAGCAATGAATATTTATTATTAATTATTATGTTAGATGGTCAATATAAAAATAGAAGTTTAATGAATATTTATTATTAATTATGTTAGACATTACAATAGTAAAAAAATAGAGCAATGAATATTTATTATTTATTATTATGTTTGATATTTATTATAAAAATAGAGTAACAAATATTTATTATTAATTATTATGTTAGATGGTCAATATAAAAATAGAGCAATTAATATTTATTATTAATTTATATTATGTTAGATGGTCAATACATAAAAATAGAGCAATTAATATTTATTATTACTAATATTATGTTTGATGGTCAATATAAAAATAGAGCAAATGAATATTTATTATTAATTATTATGTTAGATGGTCAATATAAAATAGAAAGCAATGAAGACAATATTAATTATTATAAATAGATAAATACATAAAAATAGAGCAATGAATATTTATTATTAATTATTATGTTAGACGTCAATATAAAATAGATAATGAATATTTATTATTTATTATTACAAGTTTTGATGGTCAATATAAAAATAGAGCAATGAATATTTTATTATTAATTATTATGTTAGATGGTCAATATAAAATAGATAATGAATATTTATTATTTATTATTATGTTTGATGGTCAATATAAAAATAGAGCAATGCCAATACTATTAATTATTATGTTAGATGGTCAATATAAAAATAGAGCAATGAATATTTATTATTTATTATTATGTTTGATGGTATCAATAATATAAAAATAGAGCAATGAATATATTTATTATTTATTATATGTTAGATGGTCAATATAAAAAATACTATAGAGCAATGAATATTTATTATTTATTATTATGTTTGATGGTCAATATAAAAATAGAGCAATTAATATTTATTATTAATTATTATGTTAGATGGTCAATATAAAAATAAGAGCAATGAATATTTATTATTTATTATTATGTTTGATGGCTTCAACAATATAAAATATTAGAGTAAATGAATATTTATATTATTTATGATTAAATTAGATGGTCAATATAAAATAGAGCAATGAATATTTATTATTAATTATTATAAGTTAGATGGTCAATATTAAAAAAATATTAAATGAATATTTATTAATATTATTTATGTTTGATGAATATAAAATAGAGCAATTAATATTTATTATTAATTATTATGTTAGATGGTCAATATAAAAATAGAGCAATGAATATTTATTATTTATTATTATGTTTGATGGTCAATATAAAAATAGAGCAAAATAATTATTTATTATTTATGATTAAATTAGATGGTCAATATAAAAATAGAGCAATGAATATTTATTATTAATTATTATGTTAGATGGTCAATATAAAAATAGAGCAATGAATTATTTATTATTTATTATTATGTTTGATGGTCAATATAAAAATAGAGCAATGAATATTTATTATTAATTATTGTTAATGGTCAATATAAAAATAGAGCAATGAATATTTATTATTTATTATTATGTTTGATGGTCAATATAAAAATAGAGCAATGAATATTTATTATTAATTATTATGTTAGATGGTCAATATAAAATAGAGCAATGAATATTTATTATTAATTATTATGTTAGATGGTCAATATAAAAATAGAGCAATGAATATTTTATTATTTATTATTATGTTTGATGGTCAATATAAAAATAGAGCAATGAATATTGTCATTAATTATTATGTTAGATGGTCAATATAAAAATAGAGCAATGAATATTTATTATTTATTATTATGTTTGATGGTCATTATAAAAATAGAGCAATGAATATTTATTATTAATTATTATGTTTGATGGTCAATATAAAAATAGAGCAATGAATATTTATTATTAATTATTATGTTAGATGGTAGTCAATATAAAAATAGAGTTATAATGAATATTTATTATTTTATTATTATGTTTGATGGTCAATATAAAAATAGAGCAATGAATATTTATTATTTATGATTAAATTAGATGGTCAATATAAAAATAGAGCAATGAATATTTATTATTATTAATTATTATGTTAGATGGTCAATATAAAAATAGAGCAATGAATATTTATTATTTATTATTATGTTTGATGGTCAATATAAAAATAGAGCAATGAATATTTATTATTAATTATTATGTTAGATGGTCAATATAAAAATAAATAGAGCAATGAATATTTATTATTTATTATTATGTTTGATGGTCAATATAAAAATATAAATGAATATTTATTATTAATTATTATGTTAGATGGTCAATATAAAAATAGAGCAATGAATATTTATTATTAATTATTATGTTAGATGGTCAATATAAAAATAGAGCAATGAATATTTATTATTTATTATTATGTTTGATGGTCAATATAAAAATAGAGCAATGAATATTTATTATTAATTATTATGTTAGATGGTCAATATAAAAATAGAGCAATGAATATTTATTATTTATTATTATGTTTGATGGTCAATATAAAAATAGAGCAATGAATATTTATTATTAATTATTATGTTTGATGGTCAATATAAAAATAGAGCAATGAATATTTATTATTAATTATTATGTTAGATGGTCAATATAAAATAGAGCAATGAATATTTATTATTTATTATTATGTTTGATGGTCAATATAAAAATAGAGCAATGAATATTTATTATTTATGATTAAATTAGATGGTCAATATAAAAATAGAGCAATGAATATTTATTATTAATTATTATGTTAGATGGTCAATATAAAAATAGAGCAATGAATATTTATTATTTATTATTATGTTTGATGGTCAATATAAAAATAGCAATGAATATTTATTATTAATTATTATGTTAGATGGTCAATATAAAAATAGAGCAATGAATATTTATTTATTATTATGTTTGATGGTCAATATAAAAACAGAGCAATGGAATATTTATTATTAATTATTATGTTAGATGGTCAATATAAAAATAGAGCAAATGAATATTTATTATTTATTATTATGTTTGATAATATAAAAATAGAGCAATGAATATTTATTATTAATTATTATGTTAGATGGTCAATATAAAAATAGAGCAATGAATATTTATTATTTATTATTATGTTTGATGGTCAATATGCAAATATTAAATGAATATTTATTATTAATTATTATGTTAGATGGTCAATATAAAATAGAGCAATGAATATTTATTATTTATTATTATGTTTGATGGTCAATATAATATAAAAATAGAGCACGAATATTTATTATTAATTATTATGTTAGATGGTCAATATAAAAATAGAGCAAATAATTAATATTTATTATTTATTATTATTATTATAAATAATAATATAAAAATAGAAAATAAATGAATATTTATTATTAATTATTAAATAGATGGTCACTATAAAAATTATTTTTCAATGAATATTTATAATATTAATTATTATGTTAGATGGTCAACATAAAAATAGAGCAATGAATATTTATTATTTATTATTATGTTTGAGGTCAATTGATAAAAAATAATAAATTAATATTTATTATTAATTATTATGTTAGATGGTCAATATAAAATATATACGAATATTATTTATTATTAATTAATTATATAATACGGTCAATATAAAAATAGAGCAATGAATACTTATTATTAATTATTATGTTAGATGGTTTCAATATAAAAATAGAGTAAATAGTATTTATTATTTATTATTATGTTGATGGTCAATATAAAAAAATAGAGTAATGAATAATATTTATTATTAATTATTACGGTCAATAATAAAATAGAGCAATGAATATTTATTAATTATTATGTTTGATGGTCAATATAAAAATAGAGAATTAATATTTATTATTAATTATTATGTTAGATTATCAATATAAAAAAGGAGCAATGAATATTTATTATTTATTATTATGTTTGATGTCAATATAAACAGAGCAATGAAGATTATTCATTCATTATTATGTTAGATGGTCAATATAAAAATAGAGTTAAATAATATTTATTATTCATTATTATTATATTTATTTAAATATAAAAATATAAATAAATATTTATTATTAATTATTATGTTAGATGGTCAATATAAAAATAGAGCAATGAATATTTATTATTATTATTATGCTCGATGGTCAATATAAAAATAGAGCAATGAATATTTAATATTTATGATTAAATTAGATGGTCAATATAAAAATAGAGCAATGAATATTCATTATTAATTATTAATGTTAATGGGTCAATATAAAAATAGAGCAATGAATATTTATTATTTATTATTATGTTTGATGGTCAATATAAAAATAGAGGAACGATTATTTATTATTAGTCATCATGTTAGATGGTCAATATAAAAATAGAGCAATGAATATTTATTATTATTATGTTTGATGGTCAATATAAAAATAGAGCAATGAATATTATTTATGATTAAATTAGATGGTCAATATAAAATAGACAATAATATTTATTATTAATTATTATGTTAGATGGTCAATATAAAAATAGAGCAAAATGAATATTATTACATTATGTTTGATGGTCAATATAAAAGAGAGCAATGAATATTTATTATTAATTATTATGTTAGATGGTCAATATAAAAATAGAGCAATTAATGATTTATTTTATTATTATGTTTGATGGTCAATATAAAAAATATAATGAATATTTATTATTAATTATTATGTTAGATGGTCAATATAAATATCATTAGAATATTTATTATTAATTATTATGTTAGATAATAATATAAATAGAGCAATGAATATTTATTTATTATTATGTTTGATGGTCAATATAAAAATAGAGCAATGAATATTTATTATTAATTATTACGTTAGATGGTCAACATAAAAATAGAGCAATGAATATTTATTATTTATTATTATGTTTTGATGGTCAATATAAAAATAGAGCAATGAATATTTATTATTAATTAATATGTTTGATAATATAAAAATATGAATATTTATTATTAATTATTATGTTAGATGGTCAATATAAAAAATATAAATGAATATTTATTATTACATATGTCTGATGGTCAATGATAATGCCATATTTATTATGATTAAATTAGAGGTCAATATGTGCGGAGCAATGCAATATTATTATTACAATTATTATGGTAAGATGGTCATTATAAAAATATATCTGAATATTTATTATTTATTATTATGTTTGATGGTCAATATAAAATAGAGCAATGAATATTTATTATTAATTATTATGTTAGATGGTCAATATAAAAATAGAGCAATGAATATTTATTATTTATCATTATGTTTGATGGTCAATATAAAAATATAATGAATATTTATTATTAATTATTATGTTAGATGGTCATATAAATATAAATGAATATTATTAATTATTATGTTAGATGGTCAATATAAAATAGAGCAATGAATATTTATTATTTATTATTATGTTTGATGGTCAATATAAAAATAGAGCAATGAATATTTATTATTAATTATTATGTTAGATGGTCAATATAAAAATGAGCAATGAATATTTATTATTTATTATTATGTTTGATGGTCAATATAAAAATAGAGCAATGAATATTTATTATTAATTATTATGTTTGATGGTCAATATAAAAATAGAGCAATGAATATTTATTATTATCATGTTAGATGGTCATTATAAATAGAGCAATGATGATTTTATTATTCATTATTATGTTTGATGGTCAAATTATAAAAATAGAGCACAATATTTATTATTTATGATTAAATTAGATGGTCAATTATAAAAATAGAGCAATGAATATTTATTATTAATTATTATGGTTTAGATGGTCAATATAAAAATAGAGCAATGAATATTTATTATTTATTATTATGTTTGATGGTTCAATATAAAAATATAATGAATATTTATTATTAATTATTATGTTAGATGGTCAATATAAAAATAGAGCAATGAATATTTATTATTTATTATTATGTTTGATGGTCAATATAAAAATAGAGCAATGAATATATTATTAATTATTATTGTTGATGGTCAATATAAAATAGAGCAATGAATATTGTCATTTATTATTATGTTTGATGGTCAATATAAAAATAGAGCACGAATATTTATTATTAATTATTATGTAACGATGGTCAATATAAAAATAGAGCAATGAATATTTATTATTTATTAATTATTATGTTTGATGGTCAATATACAAATAGAGCAATGAATATTTATTATTAATTATTATGTTAGATGTCAATATAAAAATAGGAGAACGGAATATTTATTATTCATTATAATATTATTTATTGATAAATAATATAAATGAATATTTATTTATTATTTATGATTAAATTAGATGGTCAATATAAAAATAGAGCAATGAATATTTATTAATTATTATGTTAGATGGTCAATATAAAAATAGAGCAATTATTTATTATTTATTATTATGTTTGATGGTCAATATAAATATATTCAATATTTATTATTAATTATTATGTTAGATGGTCAACATATAAAAATAGAGCAATGAATATTTATTATTAATTATTATGTTAGATGGTCAATATAAAAATAGAGCAATGAATATTATTATTAATTATTATGTTAGATGGTCAATATAAAAATAGATACCGAATATTTATTAATTTTGTTTGATGGCCAATATAAAATAGAGCAATGAATATTTATTATTCATTATTATGTTAGATGGTCAATATAAAAATAGAGCAATGAATATTTATTATTTATTATTATGTTTAATATTATAAAAATAGAGCAATGAATATTTATTATTAATTATTATGTTTGATGGTCAATATAAAAATAGAGCAATGATTACGTTTATTATTGGTGTTAGATGGTCATAATGAGCAATGAATATTTATTATTTATTATTATGTTTGATGGTCAATATAAAAATAGAGCAATTATTTATTATTTATTATTATGTTTGATGGTCAATATAAAAATAGAGCAATGAATATTTATTATTTATTATTATGTTTATTATCAATATAAAATGATAATGAATATTTATTATTAATTATTATGTTAGATGGTCAATATAAAAATAGAGCAATGAATATTTATTATTTATTATTATGTTTGATGTGGTCAATATAAAAATAGAGCAATGAATATTTATTATTAATTATTATGTTTAGATGGTCAATATAAAAATAGAGCAATGAATATTTATTATTTATTATTATGTTTGATGGTCAATATAAAAATAGAGCAATGAAGATGTATTATTTATGATTAAATTAGATGGTCAATATAAAAATAGAGCAATGAATATTTATTATTAATTATTATGTTTGATGGTCAATATAAAAAATAGAAGATGCAATGAATATTGATTATTTATTATTAAATGTTTGATGGTCAATATAAAAATAGAGCAATGAATATTTATTATTAATTATTATGTTTGATGGTCAATATAAAAATAGAGCAATGAATATTTATTATTTATTATTATGTTTTGATGGTCAATATAAAATATGCTAAATGGAATATTTATTATTTATGATTAAATTAGATGGTCAATATAAAAATAGAGCAATGAATATTTATTATTAATTATTATGTTAGATGGTCAATATAAATAGAGCAATGAATATTTATTATTTATTATTATGTTTGATGTGTCAATATAAATATAATAATATTTATTATTTATTATTATGTTAGATGGTCAATATTAATAAAAATAGAGCATATGAATATTTATTATTAATTATTATGTTAGATGGTCAATATAATAAAATAGAGCAATGAATATTTATCTATTAATTATTATGTTAGATGGTCAATATAAAAATAGAGCAATGAATATTTATTATTTATTATTATGTTTGATGGTCAATATAAAAATAGAGCAATGAATATTTATTATTAATTATATTAGATGGTCAATATAAAAATAGAGCAATGAATATTTATTATTTTATTATTATGTTTGATGGTCAATTTTTCAATGAATATTTATTAGAGCACTATTATGTTAGATGGTCAAAATATAAAAATAGATAAATTATTTATTATTTATTATTATGTTTGATGGTCAATGATAAAAATAGAGCAATGAATATTTATTATTAATTATTATGTTAGATGGTCAATATAAAATAGAGCAATGAATATTTATTAATTATTATATGATGGTCAATATAAAAATAGAGCAATGAATATTTATTATTAATTATTATGTTAGATGGTCAATATAAAAATAGAGCAATGAATATTTATTATTTATTATTATGTTTGATGGTCAATATAAAAATAGAGCAATGAATATTTATTATTAATTATTATGTTAGATGCATTATCGATAAAATAGAGTAATGAATATTTATTATTAATTATTATGTTAGATGGTCAATATAAAAATAGAGCAATGAATATTTATTATTAATTATTATGTTAGATATTCAATATAAAAATAGAGCAATGAATATTTATTATTTATTATTATGTTTGATGGTCAATATAAAAATAGAGCAATGAATATTTATTATTAATTATGTTAGATGGTCAATATAAAAATAGAGCAATGAATATTTATTATTAACTATTATGTTAGATGGTCAATATAAAAATAGAGTAATGAATATTTATTATTAATTATTATGTTAGATGGTCAATATAAAAATAGATAATGAATATTGGTTTATTTATTATTATGTTTGATGGTCAATATAAAAATAGAGCAATGAATATTTATTATTAATTATTATGTTAGATGGTCAATATAAAAATAGAGCAATGAATATTTATTATTTATTATTATGTTTGATGGTCAATATAAAAATAGAGCAATGAATATTTATTATTAATTATTATGTTAGATGGTCAATATAAAAATAGAGCAATGAATATTTATTATTAATTATTATGTTAGATGGTCAATATAAAAATAGAGCAATGAATATTTATTATTAATTATTATGTTAGATGGTCAATATAAAAATAGAGCAATGAATATTTATTATTTATTATTATGTTTAATTGGTCAATATAAAAATAGAGCAATGAATATTTATTATTAATTATTATGTTAGATGGTCAATATAAAAATAGAGCAATGAATATTTATTATTAATTATTATGTTAGATGGTCAATATAAAAATAGAGCAATGAATATTTATTATTAATTATTATGTTAGATGGTCAATATAAAAATAGAGCAATGAATATTTATTATTTATTATTATGTTTGATGGTCAATATAAAAATAGATAATGAATATTTATTAATTATTATGTTAGATGGTCAATATAAAATAGAGCAATGAATATTTATTATTTATTATTTAGGTTAGATGGTCATTATAAAAATAGGAGTAATGAATATTTATTATTAATTATTATGTTAGATGGTCAATATAAAAATAGAGCAATGAATATTTATTATTTATTATCATTATGTTTGATGGTCAATATAAAAATAGAGCAATGAATATTTATTATTAATTATTATGTTAGATGGTCAATATAAAAATAGAGCAATGAATATTTATTATTTATTATTATGTTTGATGGTTCATATAAAAATAGAGGCAATGAATATTTATTATTAATTATTATGTTAGATGGTCATTATAAAAATAGAGTAATGAATATTTATTATTAATTATTATGTTAGATGGTCAATATAAAATAGAGCAATGAATATTTATTATTTATTATTATGTTTGATGGTCAATATAAAAATAGAGCAATGAATATTTATTATTAATTATTATGTTTGATGGTCAATATAAAAATAGAGCAATGAATATTTATTATTAATTATTATGTTAGATGGTCAATATAAAAATAGAGCAATGAATATTTATTATTTATTATTATGTTTGATGGTCAATATAAAAATAGAGCAATGAATATTTATTATTAATTATTATGTTAGATGGTCAATATAAATAGAGCAATGAATATTTATTATTTATTATTATGTTTGATGGTCAATATAAAAATAGAGCAATGAATATTTATTATTAATTATTATGTTAGATGGTCAATATAAAAATAGAGCAATGAATATTTATTATTAATTATTATGTTAGATGGTCAATATGTAAATAAGAGCAAATGAATATTTATTATTTATTATTATGTTTGATGGTCAATATAAAAATAGAGCAATGAATATTTATTATTTATTATTATGTTTGATGGTCAATATAAAAATAGAGCAATGAATATTTATTATTAATTATTATGTTTGATGGTCAATATAAAAATAGAGCAATGAATATTTATTATTTATTATTATGTTTGATGGTCAATATAAAAAATAGAGCAATGAATATTTATTATTAATTATTATGTTAGATGGTCAATATAAAATAGATAATGAATATTTATTATTAATTATTATGTTAGATGGTCAATATAAAAATAGAGCAATGAATATTTATTATTAATTATTATGTTTGATGGTCAATATAAAAATAGAGCAATGAATATTTATTATTAATTATTATGTTAGATGGTCAATATAAAAATAGAGCAATGAATATTTATTATTAATTATTATGTTTGATGGTCAATATAAAAATAGAGCAATGAATATTTATTATTTATTATTATGTTTGATGGTCAATATAAAAATATAGAGCAATGAATATTTATTATTTATTATTATGTTAGATGGTCAATATAAAAATAGAGCAATGAATATTTATTATTAATTATTATGTTAGATGGTCAATATAAATATAAATGAATATTTATTATTAATTATTATGTTTGATGGTCAATATAAAAATAGAGCAATGAATATTTATTATTTATTATTATGTTTGAGTGGTCAATATAAAAATAGAGCAATGAATATTTATTATTTATTATTATGTTAGATGGTCAATATAAAAATATGTCAATGAATATTTATTATTTATTATTATGTTTGATGGTCAATATAAAAATAGAGCAATGAATATTTATTATTTATTATTTAGTTAGATGGTCAATATAAAAAGAGAGCAATGAATATTTATTATTTATTATTTAGTTAGATGGTCAATATAAAAATAGAGCAATGAATATTTATTATTTATTATTATGTTTGATGGTCAATATAAAAATAGAGCAATGAATATTTATTATTATTTATTATTTGTTTGATGGTCATTACATAAAATAGAGCAATGAATATTTATTATTTATTATTTAGTTAGATGGTCAATATAAAAATAGAGCAATGAATATTTATTATTTATTATTTAGTTAGATGGCTTCAGCTAAAAATAGAGCAATGAATATTTATTATTTATTATTATGGTTAGATGGTCAATATAAAAATAGAGCAATGAATATTTATTATTAATTATTATGTTAGATGGTCAATATAAAAATAGAGCAATGAATATTTATTATTTATTATTATGTTTAGATAAGTCAATATAAATGAAAATGAATATTCATTAATTATTATGTTAGATGGTCAATATAAAAATAGAGCAATGAATATTTATTATTTATTATGTTTGATGGTCAATATAAAAATATTAAAGAATATTTATTATTAATTATTATGTTAGATGGTCAATATAAAAATAGAGCAATGAATATTTATTATTTATTATTATGTTTGATGGTCAATATAAAAATAGAGCAATGAATATTTATTTATTAATTATTATGTTAATGTCAATATAAAAATAGAGCAATGAATATTTATTATTTATTATTATGTTTGATGGTCAATATAAAAATAGAGCCAGTTCAGAATATTTATTATTAATTATTATGTTAGATGGTCAATATAAAAATAGAGCACGAATATTTATTATTTATTATTATGTTTGATAATAATATAAAAATAGAGCAATGAATATTTATTAATTATTATGTTTGATGGTCAATATAAAAATAGAGCAATGAATATTTATTATTAATTATTATGTTAGATGGTCAATATAAAAATAGAGCAATGAATATTTATTATATTTTATTAACATGTTTGATGGTCAATATAAAATATGTGAGCAATGAATATTTATTATTAATTTTATTATGTTTGATGGTCAATATAAAAATATAATAATATTATTATTTATTATTATGTTTGTCATTTATTATAAAAATAGAGCAATGAATATTTATTATTAATTATTGGTGTTAGATGGTCAATATAAAAATAGAGTAATGAA
>JBBBDQ010014309.1:0-13600 GCA_037127315.1 Ascarosepion bandense
CGTAGGGGAAAGTGATAAGAAAGAGTGGTTAGGGGGTTACATGAGGAAAGTGATAAGAGAAAGTGGTTAAGGGGGTTACATAGGGGAAAGTGATGAAAAGTGGTTAGGGTGTACATAGAAAGTGATGAGAAAGAGTGGTTAGGGGATTACATGGGGAAAGTGATAAGAAGAGTGGTTAGGGGGTTACACAGGGAAAGTGATGAGAAAGAGTGGTTGAGAGGTTACATGGGAAAGTGATAAAGAAGAGGTAGTTTAGGGTGTACATGGGAAAGTGATAAGAAAGAGTGGTTAGGGGGTTACATGGGGGAAAGTGATAAGAAAGAGTGGTTAGAGGGTTACATAGGGGAAAGTGATGAGAAAGAGTGGTTAGGGGGTTACATAGGGGAAAGTGATGAAAAAGAGTGGTTAGGGGGTTACATAGGAAAGTGATGAAAAAGTGGTTAGGGTGTTACATAGGGGAAAGTGATAAGAAAGAGTGGGTTAGGGGGTTACATGAGGAAAGTGATGAGAAAGAGTGGTTAAGGGGGTTACACAGGGAAGCTGATAAGAAAGAGTGGTTAGGGGGTTACATGGGGAAAGTGATGAGAAAGAGTGGTTAGGGTGTTACATGGGGAAAGTGATAAGAAAGAGTGGTTAGGGGGTTACATAGGGGAAAGTGATGAGAAAGAGTGGTTAGGGGTTACATAGGGAAAGTGATGAGAAGAGTGGTTAGGGGGTTACATAGGGAAAGTGATGAGAAAGAGTGGTTAGGGGGTTACATAGGGGAAAGTGATAAGAAAGAGTGGTTGAGGGGTTACATGGGGAAAGTGATGAGAAAGAGTGGATTAGGGTGTTACATAGGGGAAAGTGATAAGAAAGAGTGGTTAGGGGGGGTTACATAGGGGGAAGTGATGAAAGAGTGGTTAGGGTGTTACATAGGGGAAAGTGATGAGAAGAGTGGTTAGGGGGTTACATAGGGGAAAGTGATGAAAAGTGAGTTAGGGGGTTACATAGGGAAAGTGATGAGAAAGAGTGGTTAGGGTGTACATAGGGAAAGTGATAAGAAAATTGGTTAGGGGGTTACATAGGGGAAAGTGATGAGAAAGAGTAGTTGGGTGTTACATAGGAAAGTGATGAGAAAAGTGGTTAGGGGGTTACATAGGGGAAAGTGATGAAAAGAGTGGTTAGGGATTTACATAGGGGAAAGTGATAAGAAAATTAGTTAGGGGTTACATAGGGGAAAGTGATGAGAGAAAGAATGATTTAGGGGGTTACATAGGGGAAAGTGATAAGAAAAAGTGGTTAGGGGAATTTACATAGGGGAAAGTGATGAGAAAGAGTGGTTAGGGGGTTACATGGGGAAAGTGATAAGAAGAGTGGTTAGGGGGTTACATAGGGGAAAGTGATGAGAAAGAGTGGTTAGGGGGTTATGGGGAAAGTGATGAGAAAAGAGTGGTTAGGGGTGTTACATAGGGGAAAGTGATAAGAATTAGTTGGGGGGGTTACATAGGGGAAAGTGATGAGAAAGAGTGGTTAGGGTGTTACATAGGGAAAGTGATAGAAGAGTGGTTAGGGGGTTACATGAGGAAAGTGATGAAGAGTGGTTAGGGTGTTACATAGGGAAAGTGATGAGAAAGAGTGGTTAGGGGGTTACATAGGGGAAAGTGATGAGAAGAGTGGTTAGGGAGTTACATGGGGAAAGTGATAGAAAGAGTGGTTAGGGGGTTACATGGGGAAAGTGATGAGAGAAAAGTGGTTAGGGGGTTACATAGGGGAAAGTGATGAAAAAGAGTGGTTAGGGGGTTATGGGAAAGTGATGAGAAGAGTGGTTAGGGTGTTACATAGGGGAAAGTGATAAGAAAGAGTGGTTAGGGGGTTACATAGGGGAAAGTGATGAGAAAGAGTGGTTAGGGTCTTACATACAGAGAGGAAAGTGATAAGAAAGAGTGGTTAGGGGAGATTTACATGGGGAAAGTGATGAGAAAGAGTGGTTAGGGGGTTACATAGGGGAAAGTGATAAGAAAGAGTGGTTGGAAGGGGTTACATGGGGGAAAGTGATGAAAGAGTGGTTAGGGGGGGTTACATAGGGGAAAGTGATGAGAAAGAGTGGTTAGGGGGTTACATAGGGGAAAGTGATAAGAAAGAGTGGTTAGGGGGTTACATAGGAAGGAAAGTGATGAAGAGTGGTTAGGGGGTTACATGAGGAAAGTGATGAAAAAGTGGATTAGGGGGTTACATAGGGAAAGTGATGAAAGAGTGGTTAGGGTGTACATAGGGAAAGTGATAAGAAAGAGTGGTTAGGGGGTTACATAGGGGAAAGTGATGAGAAAGGGGTGGTGCAGAGATTGTACATAGGGAAAGTGATAAGAAGAGTGGTTAGGGAGTTACAACGAGGGAAAGTGATGAGAAAGAGTGGTTAGGGGTCCCATGGAAAGTGATGAAGAGAGTGGTTAGGGGGACTACATAGGGAAAGTGATAAGAAGAGTGGTTAGGGTGTACATAAGGGGAAAGTGATAAGAAGAGTGGTTAGGGGGTTACATAGGGGAAAGTGATGAGAGTGGTTAGGGTGTACATAGGGGAAAGTGATAAGAAAGAGTGGGTAGGGAGTTACATAGGGGAAAGTGATGAGAAAAGTGGTTAGGGTGTACATAGGGGAAAGTGATAGAAGAGTGGTTAGGGGGTTACATAGAGGAAAGTGATGAGAAAGAGTGGTTAGGGTGTACATAGAGGAAAGTGATGAGAAAGAGTGGTTAGGGGGTTACATGGGGAAAATGATAGAAAAGTGGTTAGGGTGTACATAGGGGAAGTGATAAAGTGGTGGGGGTTACATGAGGGGGAAAAGTGATGAGAAAAGAGTGGTTAGGAGTTTATAGGGGAAAATGATGAGAAGAGTGGTTAGGGGGTTACATGAGGGAAAGTGATAAGAAGAGTGGTTAGGGGGTTACATGGGGAAAGTGATGAAAGAGTGGTTAGGGGGTTACATAGGGGAAAGTGATAAGAAAGAGTGGTTAGGGGGTTACATAGGGGAAAGTGATAAGAAAGAGTGGTTAGGGGGTTACATAGGGGAAAGTGATGAGAAAGAGTGGTTAGGGGGTTACATAGGGGAAAGTGACAAGAAAAGAGTGGTTGGGGGTTATGGAAAGTGATGAGAAAGAGTGGTTAGGGGGTTACATAGGGGAAAGTGATAGAAGAGTGGTTAGGGGGTTACATAGAGGAAAGTGGTAGAAGAGTGGTTAGGGGGTTACATAGGGGGAAAGTGATAAGAAAGAGTGGTTAGGGGGTTACATAGGGAAAGTGATGAGAAAGAGTGGTTAGGGGGTTACATGAGGAAAGTGATGAAAGAGTGGTTAGGGGGTTACATGAGGAAAGTGATGAGAAGAGTGGTTAGGGTGTACATAGGGGAAAGTGATAAGAAAGAGTGGTTAGGGGGTTACATAGGGGAAAGTGATGAGAAAGAGTGGTTAGGGTGTACATAGGGGAAAGTGATAAGAAGGAGTGGTTAGGGGGTTACATGGGGAAAGTGATGAGAAGAGTGGTTAGGGGGTTACATAGGGGAAAGTGATGAAGAGTGGTTAGGGGGGTTACATAGGGGAAAGTGGTAGGAAAAATTGGTTAGGGTGTACATAGGGGAAAGTGATAAGAAAGAGTGGTTAGAGGGTTACATAGAGGGGAAAGTGATGAAAAGTGAGACTAGGGTGTACATAGGGGAAAGTGATAAGAAAGACGTTAGGGAGGTTACATAGGGGAAAGTGATGAGAAAAGGAAGAGTGGATTAGGGTGTACATAGGGAAAGTGATAAGAAAGAGTGGTTAGGGGGTTACATGGGGAAAGTGATGAGAAAGAGTGGACAGGGTGTACATGAGAGAGAAGTGATGAGAAAGAGTGGTTAGGGGGTTACATAGGGGAAAGTGATAAGAAAGAGTGGTTAGGGTGTACATAGGGGAAAGTGATAGAAGAGTGGTTAGGGGGTTACATGGGGAAAGTGATGAGAAAGAGTGGTTAGGGGGTTACATAGGGGAAGAAGTGATGAGAAAGGTGGATTGAGGTTACATAGGGAAAGTGATAAGAAAGAGTGGTTAGGGTGTACATAGGGGGAAAGTGATAAGAAAGAGTGGTTAGGGGGTTACATAGGGGAAAGTGATGAGAAAGAGTGGTTAGGGGGGTTACATGGGGAAAGTGATAAGAGAAAAGTGGTTAGAGAGGTTACATAGGGAAGAAGTGATGAGAAGAAGAGTGGTTAGGGGGTTACATAGGGAAGTAGTGAGAAAGAGTGGTTAGGGTGTACATAGAGGAAAGTGATGAAGAGTGGTTAGGGGGTTACATAGGGGAAAGTGATAGAAAGAGTGGTTAGGGGGTGCATAGGGGAAAGTGATGAGAAAGAGTGGTTAGGGGTTACATAGGGGAGAAGTGATGAGAAAGAGTGGTTAGGGTGTACATAGAGGGAAAGTGATGAGAAAGAGTGGTTAGGGGGTTACATAGGGGAAAGTGATAAGAAAGAGTGGTTAGAAGAGGATTTTACATGAGGAAAGTGATGAAAAATGGTTAGAGTTACATAGGGGAAAGTGATGAAAAGAGTGGTTAGGGTGTACATAGAGGAAAGTGATGAAAAGAGTGGTTAGGGGGTTACATGGGGAAAGTGATAAGAAAGAGTGGTTAGGGGGTTACATAGGGGAAAGTGATGAGAAGAAGTGGTTAGGGGGTTACATGGGGAAAATTGATGAGAAAGAGTGGATTTAGAGATTGTACATAGAGGAAAGTGATGAGAAAGAGTGGTTTAAGGGGGTTACATAGGGGAAAGTGATAAGAAAGAGTGGTTAGGGGGTTACATAGGGGAAAGTGATGAGAAAGTGGTTAGGGGTGCAGGAAAGTGATGAGAAGAATTGGTTAGGGTGTACATAGAGGAAAGTGATGAGAAAGAGTGGTTAGGGTGTACATAGGGGAAAGTGATAAGAAGAGTGGTTAGGGGGGGTTACATAGGGGAAAGTGATGAGAAAGAGTGGTTAGAGTTACATGGAGAGAAGTGATGAAAGAGTGGTTAGGGTGTACATAGGGGAAAGTGATGAGAAAGAGTGGTGGGAGTGCCATAGAGGAAAGTGATGAAGAAGTGGTTAGGGGGTTACATGGAAAGTGATAAGAAGAGTGGTTGAGAGTTACATAGGGGAAAGTGATAAGAAAGAGTGGTTAGGGTGTACATAGGGGAAAGTGATGAGAAAGAGTGGTTAGGGGGTTACATAGGGGAAAGTGATAAGAAGAGTGGTTAGGGGGTTACATGGGGAAAGTGATGAGAAAGAGTGGTTAGGGTGTACATAGAGGAAAGTAGTGAGAAAGAGTGGTTAGGGGTGCAATGAGGGGGAAAGTGATAAAGAAGAGTGGTTAGGGGGATTCACATTGGGGAAAGTGATACTGAAAGATGGTTGAAAGGAGGTTACATGAGGAAAGTGATGAAGAGTGGTTAGGGTGTACACTTTAGGGGGAAAGTGATGAGAAAGAGTGGTTAGGGGTTCATAGGGGAAAGTGATAAGAAAGAGTGGTTAGGGTGTACATAGGGGAAAGTGATGAGAAAGAGTGGTTAGGGGGTTACATGGGGAAAGTGATAGAAAAGAGTGGTTAGGGGGTTACATAGGGAAAAGTGATGAAAAGTGGTTAGGGGGTTACATAGGGAAAGTGATGAGAAAGAGTGATTTAGGGTGTACATAGAGGAAAGTGATGAGAAAAGAGTGGTTAGGGGGTTACATAGGGAAAGTGATAAGAAAGAGTGGTTAGGGTGTACATAGGGGAAAAGTGATGAAAAGAGTGGTTAAGGGGTTACATAGGGAAAGTGATAGAAAGAGTGGTTAGCGGGTTACATAGGGGAAAGTGATGAGAAAGAGTGGTTAGGGTTACATAGGGGAAAGTGATAAGAAAAAGTGGTTAGGGGGTTACATAGGGGAAAGTGATGAGAAAGAGTGGTTGCGAGGGTTACATAGGGGAAAGTGATAAGAAAGAGTGGTTAGGGGGTTACATAGGGGAAAGTGATGAGAAAGAGTGGTTAGGGGGTTACATAGGGGAAAGTGATGAGAGAAGAGTGGTTAGGGTGTACATAGAGGAAAGTGATGAGAAAGAGTGGGTTAGGGCGTTACATAGGGGAAAGTGATAAGAAAGAGTGGTTTAGGGGTTACATAGGGGAAAGTGATAAGAAGAGTGGTTAGGGGGTTACATGAGGAAAGTGATGAGAAGAGTGGTTAGGGGGTTACATGGGGGAAAGTGATAAGAAAGAGTGGGTTAGGGGGTTACATGAGGGGGAAAGTGACTGAGAAAGAGTGGTTAGGGGGTTACATGGGGAAAGTGATAAGAAGAGTGGTTGGGGGTTACATAGGGGAAAGTGATGAGAAAGAGTGGTTAGGGGGTTACATAGGGAAAGTGATAGAAAGAGTGGTTAGGAAGTTTGAAGAAAGTGATGAGAAGGAGTGGTTAGGGGGTTACATAGGGGAAAGTGATAAGAAGAGTGGTTAGAAGTTTACATAGGGAAAGTGATAAGAAAGAGTGGTTAGGGGGTTACATAGGGGAAAGTGATGAAAAGAGTGGTTAGGGGGTTACATAGGGGAAAGTGATGAGAAGAGTGGTTAGGGAGTTACATAGGGAAAAGTGATAAGAAAGAAGAGTGGTTAGAAATTTACATAGGGGAAAGTGATAAGAAAGAGTGGTTAGGGGAGTTACATAGGGGGAAAGTGATAAGAAAGAGTGGTTAGGGGGTTACATGGGGAAAGTGATAAGAAAGAGTGGTTAAGAGTTCATAGGGAAAGTGATAAGAAAAGAGTGGTTAGGGGGGTTACATGGGGAAAGTGATGAGAAAGAGTAGTTTGGGGGGTTACATGAGGGAAAGTGATAAGAAAGGGGTGGTTAGGGGGTTACATGGGGAAAGTGATGAGAAAGGAGGTGGTTAGGGGGTTACATAGGGAAAGTGATAAGAAAGAGTGGTTAGGGGGTTACATAGAGAGGAAAGTGATAAGAAGAGTGGTTAGGGGGTTACATGGGGAAAGTGATGAGAAAGGAGTGGTTGGGGTTACATAGGGGAAAGTGATAGAAAAGTGGTTAGGGGGTTACATAGGGGAAAGTGATGAGAAGAGTGGTTAGGGGGTTACATAGGGGAAAGTGATAAGAAAGAGTGGTAGGGGGTTACATAGGGAAAGTGATGAAAGAGTGGTTAGGGGGTTACATGAGGAAGTATTAAGAAGAGTGGTTAGGGGGTTACTGGGGAAAGTGATGAGAAAGAGTGGTTAGGGGGTTACATGGGGAAAGTGATGAGAAAGAGTGGTTAGGGTGTACATGAGGAAGAAGTGATGAGAAGAGTGGTTAGGGGGTTACATAGGGGAAAGTGATAAGAAAGATGGTTAGGGTGTACATAGGGGAAAGTGATGAGAAAAGGAGTGGTTAGGGGGTTACATAGGGGAAAGTGATAAGAAAGAGTGGTTGGGGTTACATGGGGGAAAGTGATGAGAAAAGAGTGGTTAGGGGGTTACATGAGGAAAGTGATGAGAAAGAGTGGTTAGGGTGTACATAGGGGAAAGTGATGAAAAGTGGTTAGGGGGTTACATAGGGAAAGTGATGAAAAGAGTGGTTAGGGTGTACATAGGGGAAAGTGATGAGAAAAGAGTGGTTGAGAGTTACATGGGGAAAGTGATAGAAGAGTGGTTAGGGGGTTACATGGGGGAAAGTGATGAGAAAAATTAGTTAGGGGGTTATGAGAGAAATGATGAGAAGAGTGATTGGGTGTACATAGAGGAAAGTGATGAGAAAGTGGTTAAGGGGGTTGTAGGGGAAAGTGATAAGAAAGAGTGATTTGGGGTGTACATGGGGGAAAGTGATGAAGAAGAGTGATTGGGGGGTTACATGGGGGAAAGTGATAAGAAAAGAGTGGTTGAGGGGGTTACATATAGGGAAAAGTGATGAGAAAAGTGGTTGAGGGGGTCCCATAAGGAAAGTGATAGAAAAGTGGATTGGGGGTTACCATAGGGGAAAGTGATGAGAAAAGTGGTTAGAAGTTTACATAGGGGAAAGTGATGAAAATTGGTTAGGGTGTACACAGGGGGAAAGTGGTACAGAAAAGTGGTTGAGGGTTACATAGGGGAAAGTGATAAGAAAGAGGTAGTTGAGGGGATTGCATAGGGAAAGTGATGAGAAAGAGTGGTTAGGGGTTACATGAGGAAAATGATAGAAAGGTGGTTAAAAGGGGGTTGCACTTGAGGAAAGTGATGAAAGAGTGATTAGGGGGATACATGGGGGAAAGTAGTGAGAAAGAGTGGACAGGGTGTACAGAAGTGATGAAAAGTGATTCAGGGTTACATGAGGGAAAGTGATAAGAAAAGTGGTTAGGGTGTGCTAGGGAAAGTGATGTGAAGAGTGGTTAGGGGGTTACATAGGGGAAAGTGATAAGAAAGAGTGGTTAGGGGGGTTCATGGGGAAAGTAGTGAAAAGTGGTTAGGGGGTTATGAGGGGAAAGTGGTAAGAAAGAGTGGTTAGGGATTTGAAGTAGTGAGAAAGAGTGGTTAGGGGGTTACATGAGGGGGAAAGTGATGAAAAGGTAGTTAGGGTGTACATAAGAGGAAAGTGATGAGAAAAGAGTGGTTAGGGGTCATACATAGGGGAAAGTGATAGAAAGAGTGGTTAAGATTATTTTGGGGAAAGTGATGAGAGAAAGAGTGGTTAGGCAGTTACATAGGGGAAAGTGATAGAAAAGAGTGGTTATAGGAGACCACACATAGGGGAAAGTGATAGAAAAGAGTGGTTAGGGTGTACATGAGGAAAGTGATGAGGAAAGAGTGGTTGAGGACACAGGGAAAGTGATGAGAAGGGATGGATGGGGGGTCACATAGGGGAGAGAGCTGACAGAGAAAGAGTGGTTAGGGTGTACATGGGGAAAGTGATGAAAAGGAGTGGTTGGGGATTTTAGGGGAAAGTGATAGAAGAGTGGTTAAAGAGTTTACATAGGGGAAAGTGATAGAAGAGTGGTTAGGGTGTACATGGGGAAAGTGATGAGAAAGAGTGGTTAGGGGGTTACATAGGGGAAAGTGATGAGAAAGAGTGGTTAGAAGAGTTTACATAGGGGGAAAGTGATGAGAAAGAGTGGTTAGGGTGTGCATAGAGGAAAGTGATGAGAAAGAGTGGTTGGGGTTACATAGGGAAAGTGATAAGAAAAGTGGTTAGGGTGTACATGGGGGAAAGTGATGAGAAGAGTGGTTAGGGGGTTATGAGGAAAGTGATAGAAGAGTGGTTAGGGGGTTACATAGGGGAAAGTGATAGAAGAGTGGTTAGGGTGTACATAGGGGAAAGTGATGAGAAAGAGTGGTTAGGGGGTTACATGGGGAAAGTGATGAAGAGTGGTTAAGGAAGTCACATGAGGGAAAGTGATGAGAAAGAGTGGTTAGGGTGTACATAGAGGAAAGTGATGAGAAAAAAGAGTGGACTGGGGGTTATAGGAAAGTGATAAGAAAGAGTGGTTAGGGGGTTACATGGGGAAAGTGATAAGAAAGAGTGGTTAGATTGTACATGGGGAAAGTGATGAGAAAGAGTGGTTAGGGGGAGGTTACATGAGAAGTGATAGAAAAGAGTGGTTAGGGTGTACATGAAGAAGTGATGAGAAAGAGTGGTTAGGGAGTTACATGGGGAAAGTGATAAGAAGAGTGGTTAGGGTGTACATAGAGGAAAGTGATGAAAAAGAGTGGTTAGGGGTTACATGAGGAAAGTGAAATAGAAAGAGTGGTTAGAGGGTTACATGAGGAAAGTGATGAAAGAGTGGTTAGGGTGTACATGGGGAAAGTGATGAGAAAGAAAGAGTGGTTATGAAGTTTATGGAAAGTGATGAGAAAGAGTGGTTAGGGTGTGTAGGAAATGATGAAGGTGGTTAGGGTGTACATAGAGGAAAGTGATGAGAAGAGTGGTTAGGGGGTTACATGGAAATGATAAGAAAGAGTGGTTAGGGTGTACATAGGGGAAAGTGATGAAGAGTGGTTAGGGGGTTACATGGGGGAAAGTGATAAGAAAGAGTGGTTAGGGGGTTACATAGGAGAAGTGATAAGAAAGTGGTTGAGAGTTACCATAGAGGAAAGTGATGAGAAAGAGTGGTTAGGGTGTACATAGAGGAAAGTGATGAGAAAGAGTGGTTAGGGGGTTACATAGGGGAAAGTGATGAGAAAGAGTGGTTAGGGTGTACATAGGGAAAGTGATGAGAAGAGTGGTTAGGGTGTACATAGAGGAAAGTGATGAAAAGTGGTTAGGGAGTTACATGGGGAAAGTGAGAAGAGCTGGTTAGGGGGTTACATGGGGAAAGTGATAAGAAAGAGTGGTTAGGGTGTACATAGGGGAAAGTGATGAGAAAGAGTGGTTAGGGGGTTATAGGGGAAAGTGATAAGAAAGAGTGGTTAGGGATTACATGGGGAAAGTGGTAGAAGAGTGGTTAGAGTGTACATAGAGGAAAGTGATGAGAAAGAGTAGTTGAGAGGTTACATGAAGGGGAAAGTGATAAGAAAGAGTGGTTAGGGGGTTACATAGGGGAAAGTGATGAGAAAGAGTGGTTGGGATTTACATGAAAGGAAAGTGATAAGAAAGAGTGGTTAGGGTGTACATAGGGAAAGTGATGAAAGAGTGGTTAGGGGGTTACATAGGAAAGTGATAAGAAAGAGTGGTTAGGGAGTTACATAGGAAAAGGTGATGAAGAAGAGTGGTGTTAGGGGGTTACATGGGGAAAGTGGTAAAGAGTGGTTAGGGTGTACATAGAGGGGAGAAGTGAGTAGAGAAAGAAAATTTGGGGGTTACATAGAGGAAAAGTGATAAGAAAGAGTGGTTAGGGGGTTACATAGAGGAAAGTGATGAGAAAGGTGGTTAGGGTGTACATAGAGGAAAGTGATGAAAAAGTGGTTAGGGGGTTACATAGGGAAAGTGATAAGAAAGAGTGGTTAGGGGGTTACATAGGGGAAAGTGATAAGAAAGAGTGGTTAGGGTGTACATAGGGGAAAGTGATGAGAAAGAGTGGTTAGGGTGTACATAGGGAAAGTCAAGAAAGGAGTGGTTGGGGTGTACATGAGGAAAGTGATGAAAGAGTGGTTAGGGGGTTACATAGGGGAAAGTGATAAGAAAGAGTGGTTGGGGTGTGCACATAGGGAAAGTGATGAGAAAGAGTGGTTAGGGGGTTGCTCTGGGGAAAGTGATAAGAAAGAGTGGTTAGGGTGTACACATGGGGAAAGTGATGAGAAAATTAGTTGGGGTTACATAGGGAAAGTGAAGAGTGGTTAGGGTGTACATGGGGGAAAGTGATGAGAAAGAGTGGTTAGGGTGTACATAGAGGAAAGTGATGAGAGAAAAGAGTGGTTAGAGAGTTATAGGGGAAAGTGATGAAAGAAGTGGTTAGGGGGGTTACATAGGAAAGTGATGAAGAGTGGTTAAGGGGTTGCTGGGGAAAGTGATAAAGAGTGGTTAGGGTGTACATAGGGGAAAGTGATGAAAGAGTGGTTAGGGTGTACATAGAGGAAAGTGATGAAAGAGTGGTTAGGGGGTTACATAGGGGAAAGTGATAAGAAAGAGTGGTTAGGGGGTTACATGGGGAAAGTGATGAGAAAAGAGTGGTTAGGGGGTTACATAGGGGAAAGTGATAAGAAAGAGTGGTTAAGGGGTTACAGTGATAAGAACGAGTGGTTAGGGTGTACATAGGGAAAGTGATAAGAAAGAGTGGGTTAAGAGGTTACATAGGGGAAAGTGATGAGAAAGAGTGGTTAGGGTGTACATGAGGGAAAGTGATGAGAAAGAGTGGTTAGGGTGTACATAGAGGAAAGTGATGTGAAAGAGTGGTTAGAGGTTACATAGGGGAAAGTGATAAGAAAGAGTGGTTAGGGGGTTACATAGGGGAAAGTGATGAAAAGTGGTTAGGGTGTACATAGGGGAAAGTGATGAGAAAGAGTAGTTAGGGCAACTACATAAGGAAAGTGATGAGAAAAGGCAGTTTAGGGGTTACATAAGGAAAGTGATAAGAAAGAGTGGTTAGGGAGGTTACATAGGGAAAGTGATAGAAAGAGTGGTTAGGGTTACATGGGGAAAGTGATGAGAAGAGTGGTTAGGGAGTTACATAGGGGAAAGTGATGAAGAGTGGTTAGGGTGTACATAGAGGAAAGTGATGAGAAAGAGTGGTTAGGGGGTTACATAGGGGAAAGTGATAAGAAGAGTGGTTAGGGGTTACATAGGGAAAGTGATGAGGAGGAAGAGTGGTTAGGGTGTACATGAGGAAAGTGATGAGAAGAGTGGTTAGGGGGTTACATAGGGAAAGTGATGAAAGAGTGGTTAGGGGGTTACATAGGGGAAAGTGATGAGAAGAGTGGTTAGGGTGTACATAGGGGAAAGTGATGAAGAGTGGTTAGAGTGTATAGAGGAAAGTGATGAGAAAAGTGGTTAGCGGGGGTTACATAGGAAGAAAGTGATAAGAAGAGTGGTTAGGGGTTACATAGGGAAAGTGATAGAAGAATGGTTAGGGTGTACATGGGAAAGTGATGAAGAGTGGTTAGGGGTTTACATGGGAAAGTGATGAGAAAGAGTGGTTAGGGGGTACATAGGAAAGTGATAAGAGAAAAGAGTGGTTAGGGGGTTACATGGGGGGAAAGTGATGAAAGAGTGGTTAGGGATGCCATAAGGAAAAGTGATAAGAAGAGTGGTTAGGGGGACACATAGGGGAAAGTGATAAGAAGGAGTGGTTAGGGTGTACATAGGGAAAGTGATAAGAAAGGGTGGTTGAGGGTTACATAGGGAAAGTGATGAGAAAGAGTGGTTAGGGGTGACATAGGGAAGAAGTGATAAGAAAAAGTGGTTAGGGGGTTACATGAGGAAAGTGATAAGAAAGAGTGGTTAGGGTGTACATAGGGGAAAGTGATAAGAAGAGTGGTTAGAGGTACATAGGGGAAAGTGATGAAAAGGTAGTTAGGGTGTACATAGGGGAAAGTGATGAAAAGAGTGGTTAGGGTGTACATAGGAAGTGGTGAAAAGTGGTTAGGGTGTACATAGGGGAAAGTGATATGAGAAAGAGTGGTTAGGGGGTTACATAGGGGAAAGTGATGAAAGAGTGATTGGGGTATTACATAGGGGAAAGTGATGAGAAGAGTGGTTAGGGTGTACACTAGGGAAAGTGATGAGAAAGAGTGGTTAGGGTGTACATAGGGGAAAGTGATGAGAAAGAGTGGTTAGGGTGTACATAGGGGAAAGTGATGAGAAAGAGTGGTTAGGGGGTGACATAGAGGAAAGTGATAAGAAGGTGGTTAGGGGGTTACATAGGGGAAAGTGATGAGAAAAGAGTGGTTAGGGTGTACATAGGGGAAAGTGATGAGAGAAGAGTGGTTAGGGGGTTACATGAGGAAAGTGATGAGAAAGAGTGGTTAGGGTGTACATAGGGGAAAGTGATGAGAAGAGTGGTTAGGGTGTACATAGGGGAAAGTGATGAGAAAGAGTGGTTAGGGTGTACATAGGGGAAAGTGATAAGAAAGAGTGGTTAGGGGGTTACTAGGGGAAAGTGATAAGAAAAGTGGTTAGGGTGTACATAGGGAAAGTGATAAGAGAATTGGTTAGGGGGTTACATAGGGGAAAGTGATGAGAGAAGAGTGGTTAGGGT
>JBBBDQ010014325.1:0-76503 GCA_037127315.1 Ascarosepion bandense
AGGAATTGGAGAGCTGAGTTTGAATTCCAGTTGTGTTCATTACATTCACTTATATGATAATACCCAGGGGAAAGTTATGAATCTAAATCTTTTTTTTTTCCCTAGTTATTATGTGTGCTTATCAAGAGGCATTTTTAAGTAATGATTTTCAACTCGGATTGAGTAATTGAGAGCTGAGTTTGAATTCAGTTGTGTTCATTACATTCACTTATATGATAATACCCAGGGGAAAGTTATGAATCTAAATCTTTTTTTCTAGTTATTAAGTGTGCTTTCTATCAAGAGGCATTTTTGGCACGATTTTCAACCTCGGATTGAGGAATGGAGAGCTGAGTTTGAATTCCAGTTGTGTTCATTACATTCACTTATATGATAATACCCAGGGGAAAGTTATGAATCTAAATCTTTTTTTTTTCTAGTTATTATGTGTGCTTATCAAGAGGCATTTAAGTAATGATTTTCAACTCGGATTGAGGAATTGGAGAGCTGAGTTTGAATTCCAGTTGTGTTCATTACATTCACTTATATGATAATACCCAGGAAAAGTTATGAATCTAAATCTTTTTTTCCTAGTTATTATGTGTGTGCTTATCAAGAGGCATTTTTAAGTAATGATTTTCAACTCGGATTGAGGAATTGGAGAGCTGAGTTTGAATTCAGTTGTGTTCATTACATTCACTTATATGATAATACCCAGGGGAAAGTTATGAATCTAAATCTTTTTTTTTTCCTAGTTATTATGTGTGCTTATCAAGAGGCATTTTTATAATGATTTTCAACTCGGATTGAGGAATTGGAGAGCTGAGTTTGAATTCCAGTTGTGTTCATTACATTCACTTATATGATAATACCCAGGGGAAAGTTATGAATCTAAATCTTTTTTTTTTCCTAGTTATTATGTGTGCTTATCAAGAGGCATTTTTAAGTAAAATAGATTTTCAACTCGGATTGAGGAATTGGAGGAGTTTATTAATTTGTGTCAGTTCATTGCTATTCACTTATATGATAATACCTAGGGGAAAGAATCTAAATCTTTTTTTTTTTCTAGTTAATATGTGCTTATCAAGAGGCATTTTTAAGTAATGATTTTCAACTCGGATTGAGGAATTGGAGAGCTGAGTTTGAATTCCAGTTGTGTTCATTACATTCACTTATATGATAATACCCAAGGGGAAAGTTATGAATCTAAATTTTTTTTTTTTTTCATGAAGTTATTATGTGTGCTTATCAAGAGGTGCATTTTTAAGTAATGATTTTTAACTCGGATTGAGGAATTGGAGAGCTGAGTTTGAATTCCAGTTGTGTTCATTACATTCACTTATATGATAATACCCAGGGGAAAGTTATGAATCTAAATCTTTTTTTTTTTTTCTAGTTATTATGTGTGCTTATCAAGAGGCATTTTTAAGTAATGATTTTCAACTCGGATTGAGGAATTTGGAGAGCTGAGTTTGAATTCCAGTTGTGTTCATTACATTCACTTATATGATAATACCCAGGGGAAAGTTATGAATCTAAATCTTTTTTTTTTTCTGGTTATTATGTGTGCTTATCAAGAGGCATTAAGTAATGATTTTCAACTCGGATTGAGGAATTGGAGAGCTGAGTTTGAATTCCAGTTGTGTTCATTACATTCACTTATATGATAATACCCAGGGGAAAGTTATAATCTAAATTTCTTTTTTTTTTCTAGTTATTATGTGTGCTTATCAAGAGGCATTTTTAAGTAATGATTTTCAACTCGGATTGAGGAATTGGAGAGCTGAGTTTGACTCAGTTGTGTTCATTGGTATATTCACTTATATGATAATACCCAGGGGAAAGTTATGAATCTAAATCTTTTTTTTTTCTAGTTATTATGTGTGCTTATCAAGAGGCATTTTTAAGTAATGATTTTCAACTCGGATTGAGGAATTGGAGAGCTGAGCTTGAATTCCAGTTGTGTTCATTACAATTAGCCTTATATGATAATACCAGGGGAAAGCAGAATCTAAATCTTTTTTTTTTTCTAGTTATTATGTGTGCTTATCAAGAGGCATTTTTAAGTAATGATTTTCAACTCGGATTGAGGAATTGGAGAGCTGAGTTTGAATTCCAGTTGTGTTCATTACATTCACTTATATGATAATACCCAGGGGAAAGTTATGAATCTAAATCTTTTTTTTTTCCTAGTTATTATGTGTGCTTATCAAGAGGCATTTTTAAGTAATGATTTTCAACTCGATTGAGGAATTGGAGAGCTGAGTTTGAATTCCAGTTGTGTTCATTACATTCACTTATATGATAATACCCAGGGGAAAGTTATGAATCTAAATCTTTTTTTTTTCCTAGTTATTATGTGTGCTTATCAAGAGGCATTTTTAAGTAATGATTTTCAACTCGGATTGAGGAATTGGAGAGCTGAGTTTGAATTCCAGTTGTGTTCATTACATTCACTTTATATGATAATACCCAGGGGAAAGTTATGAATCTAAATCTTTTTTTTTTTCTAGTTATTATGTGTGCTTATCAAGAGGCATTTTTAAGTAATGATTTTCAACTCGGATTGAGGAATTGAGAGCTGAGTTTGAATTCCAGTTGTGTTCATTACATCTACTTATATGATAATACCCAGGGGAAAGTTATGAATCTAAATCTTTTTTTTTTCCTAGTTATTATGTGTGCTTATCAAGAGGCATTTTAAGTAATGATTTTCAACTCGGATTGAGGAATTGGAGAGCTGAGTTTGAATTCCAGCTGTGTTCATTACATTCACTTATATGATAATACCCAGGGGAAAGTTATGAATCTAAATCTTTTTTTTTTCCTTTCTAGTTATGTGTGCTTATCAAGAGGCATTTTTAAGTAATGATTTTCAACTCGGATTGAGGAATTGGAGAGCTGAGTTTGAATTCCAGTTGTGTTCATTACATTCACTTATATGATAATACCCAGGGAAAGTTATGAATCTAAATCTTTTTTTTTTTCCTAGTTATTATGTGTGCTTATCAAGAGGCATTTTTAAGTAATGATTTTCAACTCGGATTGAGGAATTGGAGAGCTGAGTTTGAATTCCAGTTGTGTTCATTACATTCACTTATATGATAATACCCAGGGGAAAGTTATGAATCTAAATCTTTTTTTTTTCCTAGTTATTATGTGTGCTTATCAAGAGGCATTTTTAAGTAATGATTTTCAATTGATTGAGGAATTGGAGAGCTGAGTTTAATTCAGTTGTGTTCATTACATTCACTTATATGATAATACCCAGGGGAAAGTTATGAATCTAAATCTTTTTTTTTCTAGTTATTATGTGTGCTTATCAAGAGGCATTTAAGTAATGATTTTCAACTCGGATTGAGGAATTGGAGAGCTGAGTTTGGCTCCAGTTGTGTTCATTACATTCACTTATATGATAATACCCAGGGGAAAGTTATGAATCTAAATCTTTTTTTCTCTAGTTATTATGTGCTTATCAAGAGGCATTTTTAAGTAATGATTTTCAACTCGGATTGAGGAATTGGAGAGCTGAGTTTGAATTTCCAGTTGTGTTCATTACATTCACTTATATGATAATACCCAGGGGAAAGTTATGAATCTAAATCTTTTTTTTTCTAGTTATTATGTGTGCTTATCAAGAGGCATTTTTAAGTAATGATTTTCAACTGATTGAGGAATTGGAGAGCTGAGTTTGAATTCCAGTTGTGTTCATTACATTCACTTATATGATAATACCCAGGGGAAAGTTATGAATCTAAATCTTTTTTTTTTCCTAGTTATTATGTGTGCTTATCAAGAGGCATTTTTAAGTAATGATTTTCAACTCGGATTGAGGAATTGGAGAGCTGAGTTTGAATTCCAGTTGTGTTCATTACATTCACTTATATGATAATACCCAGGGGAAAGTTATGAATCTAAATCTTTTTTTTTTCTAGTTATTATGTGTGCTTATCAAGAGGCATTTTTAAGTAATGATTTTCAACTCGGATTGAGGAATTAGAGAGCTGAGTTTGAATTTGTGCTTGTGTCTGTATTACATTCACTTATATGATAATACCCAGGGGAAAGTTATGAATCTAAATCTTTTTTTTTTCTAGTTATTATGTGTGCTTATCAAGAGGCATTTTTAAGTAATGATTTTCAACTCGGATTGAGGAATTGGAGAGCTGAGTTTGAATTCCAGTTGTGTTCATTACATTCACTTATATGATAATACCCAGGGGAAAGTTATGAATCTAAATCTTTTTTTTTTCCTAGTTATTATGTGTGTGTTTATCAAGAGGCATTTTTAAGTAATGATTTTCAACTCGGATTGAGGAATTGGAGAGCTGAGTTTGAATTCCAGTTGTGTTCATTACATTCACTTATATGATAATACCCAGGGGAAAGTTATGAATCTGGACCTTTTTTTTTTCCTAGTTATTATGTGTGCTTATCAAGAGGCATTTTTTAAGTAATGATTTTCAACTCGGATTGAGGAATTGGAGAGCTGAGTTTGAATTCCAGTTGTGTTCATTACTACATTCACTTATATGATAATACCCAGGGGAAAGTTATGAATCTAAATCTTTTTTTTTTCCTAGTTATTATGTGCTTATCAAGAGGCATTTTTAAGTAATGATTTTCAACTCGGATTGAGGAATTGGAGAGCTGAGTTTGAATTCCAGTTGTGTTCATTACATTCACTTATATGATAATACCTAGGAAAGTTATGAATCTAAATCTTTTTTTTCCTAGTTATTATGTGCTTATCAAGAGGCATTTTGAAGTAATGATTTTCAACTCGGATTGAGGAAATTGGAAATGGGAGAGCTGAGTTTGAATTCCAGTTGTGTTCAATATTACATTCATCATATGATAATACCCAGGAAAGTTATGAATCTAAATCTTTTTTTTTTTTCCTAGTTATTATGTGCTTATCAAGAGGCATTTTTAAGTAATGATTTTCAACTCGGATTGAGGAATTGGAGAGCTGAGTTTGAATTCCCAGTTGTGTTCATTACATTCACTTATATGATAATACCCAGGGGAAAGTTATGAATCTAAATCTTTTTTTTTTCCTAGTTATTATGTGTGCTTATCAAGAGGTATTATTTTTAAGTAATGATTTTCAACTCGGATTGAGGAATTGGAGAGCTGAGTTTGAATTCCAGTTGTGTTCATTACATTCACTTATATGATAATACCCAGGGGAAAGTTATGAATCTAAATCTTTTTTTTTCCTAGTTATTATGTGTGCTTATCAAGAGGCATTTTTAAGTAATGATTTTCAACTCGGATTGAGGAATTGGAGAGCTGAGTTTGAATTCCAGTTGTGTTCATTACACACCACTTATATGATAATACCCAGGGGAAAGCATGAATCTAAATCTTTTTTTTTTTTCTAGTTATTATGTGTGCTTATCAGAGGCTTTAAGTAATGATTTTCAACTCGGATTGAGGAATTGGAGAGCTGAGTTTGAATTCCAGTTGTGTTCATTACATTCACTTATATGATAATACCCAGGGGAAAGTTATGAATCTAAATCTTTTTTTTTTCCTAGTTATTATGTGCTTATCAAGAGGTATTTTAAGTAATGATTTTCAACTCGGATTGAGGAATTGGAGAGTTGGAGTTTGAATTCCAGTTGTGTTCATTACATTCACTTATATGATAATACCCAGGGGAAAGTTATGAATCTAAATCTTTTTTTTTTTCCTAGCTATTATGTGTGCTTATCAAGAGTATTTTGGTACGATTTTCAACTCGGATTGAGGAATTGAGAGCTGAGTTTAGCTCCAGTTGTGTTCATTACATTCACTTATATGATAATACCCAGGGGAAAGTTATGAATCTAAATCTTTTTTTTCTAGTTATTATGTGTGCTTATCAAGAGGCATTTTTAAGTAATGATTTTCAACTCGGATTGAGGAATTGGAGAGCTGAGTTTGAATTCCAGTTGTGTTCATTACATTCACTTATATGATAATACCCAGGGGAAAGTTATGAATCTAAATCTTTTTTTTTTTCCTAGTTATTATGTGTGCTTATCAAGAGGCATTTTTAAGTAATGATTTTCAACTCGGATTGAGGAATTGGAGAGCTGAGTTTGAATTCCAGTTGTGTTCATTACATTCACTTATATGATAATACCCAGGAAGTTATGAATCTAAATCTTTTTTTTTTTCTAGTTATTATGTGTGCTTATCAAGAGGGCATTTTTAAGTAATGATTTTCAACTCGGATTGAGGAATTGGAGAGCTGAGTTTGAATCTCCAGTTGTGTTCATTACATTCACTTATATGATAATACCCAGGGAAAGTTATGAATCTAAATCTTTTTTTTTTTCTAGTTATTATGTGTGCTTATCAAGAGGCATTTTTAAGTAATGATTTTCAACTCGGATTGAGGAATTGGAGAGCTGAGTTTGAATTCCAGTTGTGTTCATTACATTCACTTATATGATAATACCCAGGGAAAGTTATGAATCTAAATCTTTTTTTTTTTCCTAGTTATGTGTGCTTATCAAGAGGCATTTTTAAGTAATGATTTTCAACTCGGATTGAGGAATTGGAGAGCTGAGTTTGAATTCCAGTTGTGTTCATTACATTCACTTATATGATAATACCCAGGGGAAAGTTATGAATCTAAATCTTTTTTTTTTTCTAGTTATTATGTGTGCTTATCAAGAGGCATTTTTAAGTAATGATTTTCAACTCGGATTGAGGAATTGGAGAGCTGAGTTTGAATTCCAGTTGTGTTCATTACATTCACTTATATGATAATACCCAGGGGAAAGTTATGAATCTAAATCTTTTTTTTTTTCTAGTTATTATGTGTGCTTATCAAGAGGCATTTTTAAGTAATGATTTTCAACTCGGATTGAGGAATTGGAGAGCTGAGTTTGAATTCCAGTTGTGTTCATTACATTCACTTATATGATAATACCCAGGAAGCTATGAATCTAAATCTTTTTTTTTTCCTAGTTATTATGTGTGCTTATCAAGAGGCATTTTTACAATATTTTCAACCTTGATTGAGGAATTGGAGAGCTGAGTTTGAATTCCAGTTGTGTTCATTAGCATTCACTTATATGATAATACCCAGGGGAAAGTTATGAATCTAAATCTTTTTTTTTTCTAGTTATTATGTGTGCTTATCAAGAGGCATTTTTAAGTAATGATTTTCAACTCGGATTGAGGAATTGGAGAGCTGAGTTTGAATTCCAGTTGTGTTCATTACATTCACTTATATGATAATACCCAGGGGAAAGCTATGAATCTAAATCTTTTTTTTTCCTAGTTATTATGTGTGCTTATCAAGAGGCATTTTTAAGTAATGATTTTCAACTCGGATTGAGGAATTGGAGAGCTGAGTTTGAATTCCAGTTGTGTTCATTACATTCACTTATATGATAATGCCCTAGGGAAAGTTATGAATCTAAATTTTTTTTTTTTCTAGTTATTATGTGTGCTTACTAAGAGGCATTTTTAAGTAATGATTTTCAACTCGGATTGAGGAATTGAGAGCTTTGAGTTTGAATTCCAGTTGTGTTCATTACATTCACTTATATGATAATACCCAGGGGAAAGTTATGAATCTAAATCTTTTTTTTTTCCTAGTTATTATGTGTGCTTATCAAGAGGCATTTTTAAGTAATGATTTTCAACTCGGATTGAGGAATTGGAGAGCTGAGTTTGAATTCCAGTTGTGTTCATTACATTCACTTATATGATAATACCCAGGGGAAAGTTATGAATCTAAATCTTTTTTTTTTCCTAGTTATTATGTGTGCTTATCAAGAGGCATTTTTAAGTAATGATTTTCAACTCGGATTATGAATGTTGGAGAGCTGGTTTAATTCCAGTTGTGTTCATTACATTCACTAGTACAGATAATACCCAGGGGAAAGTTATGAATCTAAATCTTTTTTTTTTTCCTAGTTATTATGTGTGCTTATCAAGAGGCATTTTTAAGTAATGATTTTCAACTCGGATTGAGGAATTGGAGAGCTGAGTTTGAATTCCAGTTGTGTTCATTACATTCACTTATATGATAATACCCAGGGGAAAGTTATGAATCTAAATCTTTTTTTTTCCTAGTTATTATGTGTGCTTATCAAGAGGCATTTTTAAGTAATGATTTTCAACTCGGATTGAGGAATTGGAGAGCTGAGTTTGAATTCCAGTTGTGTTCATTACATTCACTTATATGATAATACCCAGGGGAAAGTTATGAATCTAAATCTTTTTTTTTCCTAGTTATTATGTGTGCTTATCAAGAGGCATTTTTAAGTAATGATTTTCAACTCGGATTGAGGAATTGAGAGCTGAGTTTACCCAGTTGTGTTCATTACATTCACTTATATGATAATACCTAGGGGAAAGCTATGAATCTAAATCTTTTTTTTTTCCTAGTTATTATGTGTGCTTATCAAGAGGCATTTTTAAGTAATGATTTTCAACTCGGATTGAGGAATTGTTTTCGAGTTTGAATTCCAGTTGTGTTCATTACATTCACTTATATGATAATACCCAGGGGAAAGTTATGAATCTAAATCTTTTTTTTTTCCTAGTTATTATGTGTGCTTATCAAGAGGCATTTTTAAGTAATGATTTTCAACTCAGATTGAGGAATTGGAGAGCTGAGTTTTACTCCCAGTTGTGTTCATTACATTCACTATATGATAATACCCAGGGGAAAGTTATGAATCTAAATCTTTTTTTTTTTTCCTAGTTATTATGTGTGTGCTTATCACAGGCATTTTTAAGTAATGATTTTCAACTTAGATTGAGGAATTGGAGAGCTTGAGTTTAGCCTCCAGTTGTGTTCATTACATTCACTTATATGATAATACCCAGGGAAAGTTATGAATCTAAATCTTTTTTTTTTCCTAGTTATTATGTGTGCTTATCAAGAGGCATTTTTAAGTAATGATTTTCAACTCGGATTGAGGAATTGGAGAGCTGAGTTTGAATTCCAGTTGTGTTCATTACATTCACTTATATGATAATACCCAGGGGAAAGTTATGAATCTAAATCTTTTTTTTTCCTAGTTATTATGTGTGCTTATCAAGAGGCATTTTTTAAGTAATGATTTTCAACTCGGATTGAAGGAATTGGAGAGCTGAGTTTGAATTCCAGTTGTGTTCATTGTTACATTCACTTATATGATAATACCCAGGGGAAAGTTATGAATCTAAATCTTTTTTTTTTCCTAGTTATTATGTGTGCTTATCAAGAGGCATTTTTAAGTAATGATTTTCAACTCGGATTGAGGAATTGGAGAGCTGAGTTTGAATTCCAGTTGTGTTCATTACATTCACTTATATGATAATACCCAGGGGAAAGTTATGAATCTAAATCTTTTTTTTTTCCTAGTTATTATGTGTGCTTATCAAGAGGTATTTTTTAAGTAATGATTTTCAACTCGGATTGAGGAATTGGAGAGCTGAGTTTGAATTCCAGTTGTGTTCATTACATTCACTTATATGATAATACCCAGGGGAAAGTTATGAATCTAAATCTTTTTTTTTCCTAGTTATTATGTGTGCTTATCAAGAGGCATTTTTAAGTAATGATTTTCAACTCGGATTGAGGAATTGGAGAGCTGAGTTTGAATTCCAGTTGTGTTCATTACATTCACTTCTCTATATGATAATACTCCAGGGGAAAGTTATGAATCTAAATCTTTTTTTTTCCTAGTTATTATGTGTGCTTATCAAGAGTGTATTTAAGTAATGATTTTCAACTCGGATTGAGGAATTGAGAGCCAGAGCTAGTCTCCAGTTGTGTTCATTACATTCACTTATATGATAATACCCAGGGGAAAGTTATGAATCTAAATCTTTTTTTTTCCTAGTTATTATGTGCTTATCAAGAGGCATTTTTAAGTAATGATTTTCAACTCGGATTGAGGAATTGAGCTGAGTTTGAATTCCAGTTGTGTTCATTACATTCACTTATATGATAATACCCAGGGAAAGTTATGAATCTAAATCTTTTTTTTTTTCTAGTTATTATGTGTGCTTATCAAGAGGCATTTTTAAGTAATGATTTTCAACTCGGATTGAGGAATTGGAGAGCTGAGTTTGAATTCCAGTTGTGTTCATTACATTCACTTATATGATAATACCCAGGGGAAAGTTATGAATCTAAATCTTTTTTTTTTCCTAGTTATTATGTGTGCTTATCAAGAGGCATTTTTAAGTAATGATTTTCAACTCGGATTGAGGAATTGGAAAGAGCTGAGTTTGAATTCCAGTTGTGTTCATTACATTCACTTATATGATAATACCCAGGGAAAGTTATGAATCTAAATCTTTTTTTTTTCCTAGTTATTATGTGTGCTTATCAAGAGGCATTTTTAAGTAATGATTTTCAACTCGGATTGATAAAATTGGAGAGCTGAGTTTGAATTCCAGTTGTGTTCATTACATTCACTTATATGATAATACCCAGGGGAAAGTTATGAATCTAAATCTTTTTTTTTTTTCTAGTTATTATGTGTGCTTATCAAGAGGCATTTTTAAGTAATGATTTTCAACTCGGATTGAGGAATTCGGAGAGCTGAGTTTGAATTTCCAGTAGCTGTGTTCATTACATTCACTTATATGATAATACCTAGGGAAAGTTATGAATCTAAATCTTTTTTTTTTCCTAGTTATTATGTGTGCTTATCAAGAGGTACTTTTAAGTAATGATTTTCAACTCGGATTGAGAAATTGGAGAGCTGAGTTTGAATTCCAGTTGTGTTCATTACATTCACTTATAAGTGATAATACCCAGGGGAAAGTTATGAATCTAAATCTTTTTTTTTTCCTAGTTATTATGTGTGCTTATCAAGAGGCATTTTTAAGTAATGATTTTCAACTCGGATTGAGGAATTGAGAGCTGAGTTTGAATTTTGTGCTGTGTTCATTACACTCACTTATATGATAATACCCAGGGGAAAGTTATGAATCTAAATCTTTTTTTTTTTTCTAGTTATTATGTGCTTATCAAGAGGCATTTTAAGTAATGATTTTCAACTCGGATTGAGGAATTGGTATTGAGTTTGAATTCTAGTTGTGTTCATTACATTCACTTATATGATAATACCCAGGGGGAAAGTTATGAATCTAAATCTTTTTTTTTTCTAGTTATTATGTGTGCTTATCAAGAGGCATTTTTAAGTAATGATTTTCAACTCGGATTGGAGGAATTGGAGAGCTGAGTTTGAATTATAGTTGTGTTCATTACATTCACTTATATGATAATACCCAGGGGAAAAGTTATGAATCTAAATCTTTTTTTTTTCTTAGCATAAGTGTGTGCTTATCAAGAGGCATTTTTAAGTAATGATTTTCAACCCGGATTGGAGGAATTGAGAGCTGAGTTTGACCTCAGTTGTGTTCATTACATTCACTTATATGATAATACCCAGGGGAAAGTTATGAATCTAAATCTTTTTTTTTTTCTAGTTATTATGTGTGCTTATCAAGAGGCATTTTTTAAGTAATGATTTTCAACTCGGATTGAGGAATTGGAGAGCTGAGTTTGAATTCCAGTTGTGTTCATTACATTCACTTATATGATAATACCCAGGGGAAAGTTATGAATCTAAATCTTTTTTTTTTCCTAGTTATTATGTGTGCTTATCAAGAGGCATTTTGGCAATGATTTTCAACTCTGATTGAGGAATTGGAGAGCTGAGTTTGAATTCCAGTTGTGTTCATTACATTCACTTATATGATAATACCCAGGGGAAAGTTATGAATCTAAATCTTTTTTTTTCCTAGTTATTATGTGTGCTTATCAAGAGGCATTTTTAAGTAATGATTTTCAACTCGGATTGAGGAATTGGAGAGCTGAGTTTGAATTCCAGTTGTGTTCATTACATTCACTTATATGATAATGTATTCCAGGGGAAAGTTATGAATCTAAATCTTTTTTTTCCTAGTTATTATGTGTGCTTATCAAGAGGCATTTTTAAGTAATGATTTTCAACTCGGATTGAGGAATTGGAGAGCTGAGTTTGAATTCCAGTTGTGTTCATTACATTCACTTATATGATAATACCCAGGGGAAAGTTATGAATCTAAATCTTTTTTTTTTCCTAGTTATTATGTGTGCTTATCAAGAGCATTTTTAAGTAATGATTTTCAACTCGGATTGAGGAATTGGAGAGCTGAGTTTGAATTCCAGTTGTGTTCATTACATTCACTTATATGATAATACCCAGGAAAGTTATGAATCTAAATCTTTTTTTTTTCCTAGTTATTATGTGTGCTTATCAAGAGGCATTTTTAAGTAATGATTTTCAACTCGGATTGAGGAATTGGAGAGCTGAGTTTGAATTCCAGTTGTGTTCATTACATTCACTTATATGATAATACCCAGGGGAAAGTTATGAATCTAAATCTTTTTTTTTTTCTAGTTATTATGTGTGCTATCAAGAGGCATTTTTAAGTAATGATTTTCAACTCGGATTGAGGAATTGGAGAGCTGAGTTTGAATTCCAGTTGTGTTCATTGGCATTCACTTATATGATAATACCCAGGGGAAAGTTATGAATCTAAATCTTTTTTTTTTTTTCTAGTTATTATGTGTGCTTATCAAGAGGCATTTTTAAGTAATGATTTTCAACTCGGATTGAGGAATTGGAGAGCTGAGTTTGAATTCCAGTTGTGTTCATTACATTCACTTATATGATAATACCCAGGGAAAGTTATGAATCTAAATCTTTTTTTTTTTCTAGTTATTATGTGTGCTTATCAAGAGGCATTTTTAAGTAATGATTTTCAACTCGGATTGAGGAATTGGAGAGCTGAGTTTGAATTTCCAGTTGTGTTCATTACATTCACTTATATGATAATACCCAGGGGAAAGTTATGAATCTAAATTTTTTTTTTCCTAGTTATTATGTGTGCTTATCAAGAGGCATTTTTAAGTAATGATTTTCAACGGATTGAGGAAATTGGAGAGCTGAGTTTGAATTCCAGTTGTGTTCATTACATTCACTTATATGATAATACCCAGGGGAAAGTTATGAATCTAAATCTTTTTTTTTTCCTAGTTATTATGTGTGCTTATCAAGAGGCATTTTTAAGTAATGATTGAACTCGGATTGGAGGAATTGGAGAGCTGAGTTTGAATTCCAGTTGTGTCTACATTCACTTATATGATAATACCCAGGGGAAAGTTATGAATCTAAATCTTTTTTTTTTTCTGAAGCTATTATGTGTGCTTTACGGTAGTATTTTTAAGTAATGATTTTCAACTCGGATTGAGGAATTGGAGAGCTGAGTTTGAATTCCAGTTGTGTTCATTACATTCACTTATATGATAATACCCAGGGAAAGTTATGAATCTAAATCTTTTTTTTTTCCTAGTTATTATGTGTGTGCTTATCAAGAGGCATTTTTAAGTAATGATTTTCAACTCGGATTGAGGAATTGGAGCTGAGTTTAACAAAGTTGTGTTCATTACATTCACTTATATGATAAATACTCCAGGGAAAGTTATGACCTAAATCTTTTTTTTTCCTAGTTATTATGTGTGCTTATCAAGAGGCATTTTTAAGTAATGATTTTCAACTCGGATTGAGGAATTGGAGAATGTGAGTTTGAATTGTGCTATTGTGTTCATTACATTCACTTATATGATAATACCCAGGGGAAAGTTATGAATCTAAATCTTTTTTTTTTCTAGTTATTATGTGTGCTTATCAAGAGGCATTTTTAAGTAATGATTTTCAACTCGGATTGAGGAATTGAGAGCTGAGTTTGAATTCCAGTTGTGTTCATTACATTCACTTATATGATAATACCCAGGGGAAAGTTATGAATCTAAATCTTTTTTTTTTCTAGTTATTATGTGTGCTTATCAAGAGGTATTTTAAGTAATGATTTTCAACTTGGAGGAATTGGAGAGCTGAGTTTGAATTTCCAGTTGTGTTCATTACATTCACTTATATGATATGTACCCAGGGAAAGACATATGAATCTAAATCTTTTTTTTTTTCTAGTTATTATGTGCTTATCAAGAGTGTATTTTTAAGTAATGATTTTCAACTCGGATTGAGGAATTGGAGAGCTGAGTTTGAATTCCAGTTGTGTTCATTACATTCACTTATATGATAATACCCAGGGGAAAGTTATGAATCTAAATCTTTTTTTTTTCTAGTTATTATGTGCTTATCAAGAGGCATTTTAAGTAATGATTTTCAACTCGGATTGAGGAATTGGAGAGCTGAGTTTGAATTCCAGTTGTGTTCATTACATTCACTTATATGATAATACCCAGGAAAGTTATGAATCTAAATCTTTTTTTTTCCTAGTTATTATGTAAGGACAAGAGGCATTTTAAGCAATGATTTTCAACTCGGATTGAGGAATTGGAGAGCTGAGCTTGAATTCCAGTTGTGTTCATTACATTCACTTATATGATAATACCCAGGGGAAAGTTATGAATCTAAATCTTTTTTTTCCTAGTTATTATGTGTGCTTATCAAGAGGCATTTTTAAGTAATGATTTTCAACTCGGATTGAGGAATTGGAGAGCTGAGTTTGACTCAGTTGTGTTCATTACATTCACTTATATGATAATACCCAGGGGAAAGTTATGAATCTAAATCTTTTTTTTTCCTAGTTATTATGTGTGCTTATCAAGAGGCATTTTTAAGTAATGATTTTCAACTCGGATTGAGGAATTGAGAGCTGAGTTTGAATTCCAGTTGTGTTCATTACATTCACTTATATGATAATACCCAGGGGAAAGTTATGAATCTAAATCTTTTTTTTTCCTAGTTATTATGTGTGCTTATCAAGAGGCATTTTTAAGTAATGATTTTCAACTCGGATTGAGGAATTGGAGAGCTGAGTTTGAATTCCAGTTGTGTTCATTACATTCACTTATATGATAATACCCAGGGGAAAGTTATGAATCTAAATCTTTTTTTTTTTTTTTTCCTAGTTATTATGTGTGCTTATCAAGAGGCATTTTTAAGTAATGATTTTCAACTCGGATTGAGGAATTGAGAGCTGAGTTTGAATTCCAGTTGTGTTCATTACATTCACTTATATGATAATACCCGTAGGAAAGTTATGAATCTAAATCTTTTTTTTCTTAGTTATTATGTGTGCTTATCAAGAGGCATTTTTAAGTAATGATTTTCAACTCGGATTTGAGGAATTGGAGAGCTGAGTTTGAATTCCCAGTTGTGTTCATTACATTCACTTATATGATAATACCCAGGGGAAAGTTATGAATCTAAATCTTTTTTTTTCTAGTTATTATGTGTGCTTATCAAGAGGCATTTTTAAGTAATGATTTTCAACTCGGATTGAGGAATTGGAGAGCTGAGTTTGAATTCCAGTTGTGTTCATTACATTCACTTATATGATAATACCCAGGGGAAAGTTAAGGGACCTAAATCTTTTTTTTTTTTCTAGTTATGTGTGCTTATCAAGAGGCATTTTTAAGTAATGATTTTCAACTCGGATTGAGGAATTGGAGAGCTGAGTTTGAATTCCAGTTGTGTTCATTACATTCACTTATATGATAATACCCAGGGGAAAGTTATGAATCTAAATCTTTTTTTTCCTAGTTATGTGTGCTTATCAATAGGCATTTTTAAGTAATGATTTTCAACTCGGATTGAGGGAATTGGAGAGCTGAGCTTGAATTCCAGTTGTGTTCATTACATTCACTTATATGATAATACCTAGGGGAAAGTTATGAATCTAAATCTTTTTTTTTCCTAGTTATTATGTGTGTGTGTGCTTATCAAGAGGCATTTTTAAGTAATGATTTTCAACTCGGATTGAGGAATTGGAGAGCTGAGTTTGAATTCCAGTTGTGTTCATTACATTCACTTATATGATAATACCCAGGGGAAAGTTATGAATCTAAATCTTTTTTTTTCCTAGTTATTATGTGTGCTTATCAAGAGGCATTTTTAAGTAATGATTTTCAACTCGGATTGAGGAATTGGAGAGCTGAGTTTGAATTCCAGTTGTGTTCATTACATTCACTTATATGATAATACCCAGGGAAAGTTATGAATCTAAATCTTTTTTTTTCCTAGTTATTATGTGTGCTTATCAAGAGGCATTTTTAAGTAATGATTTTCAACTTGGATTGAGGAATTGGAGAGCTGAGTTTGAATTCCAGTTGTGTTCATTACATTCACTTATATGATAATACCCAGGGGAAAGTTATGAATCTAAATCTTTTTTTTTTTCTAGTTATTATGTGCTTATCAAGAGGCATTTTTAAGTAATGATTTTCAACTCGGATTGAGGAATTGGAGAGCTGAGTTTGAATTCCAGTTGTGTTCATTACATTCACTTATATGATAATACCTAGGAAAGTTATGAATCTAAATCTTTTTTTTTTCCTAGTTATTATGTGTGCTTATCAAGAGGCATTTTTAAGTAATGATTTTCAACTCTGATTGAGGAATTGGAGAGCTGAGTTTGAATTTCCAGTTGTGTTCATTACATTCACTTATATGATAATACCCAGGGGAAAGTTATGAATCTAAATCTTTTTTTTTTCCTAGTTATTATGTGTGCTTATCAAGAGGCATTTTTAAGTAATGATTTTCAACTCGGATTGAGGAATTGGAGAGCTGAGTTTGAATTCCAGTTGTGTTCATTACATTCACTTATATGATACACCTAGGAAGTTATGAATCTAAATCTTTTTTTTTTCTAGTTATTATGTGTGCTTATCAAGAGGCATTTTTAAGTAATGATTTTCAACTCGGATTGAGGAATTGGAGAGCTGAGTTTGAATTCCAGTTGTGTTCATTACATTCACTTATATGATAATACCCAGGGGAAAGTTATGAATCTAAATCTTTTTTTTTTTTTCTAGTTATTATGTGTGCTTATCAAGAGGCATTTTTAAGTAATGATTTTCAACTCGGATTGAGGAATTGGAGAGCTGAGTTTGAATTCCAGTTGTGTTCATTACATTCACTTATATGATAATACCCAGGGGAAAGTTATGAATCTAAATCTTTTTTTTTTCCTAGTTATTATGTGTGCTTATCAAGAGGCATTTTAAGTAATGATTTTCAACTCGGATTGAGGAATTGGAGAGCTGAGTTTGAATTTCAGTTGTGTTCATTACATTCACTTATATGATAATACCCAGGGGAAAGTTATGAATCTAAATCTTTTTTCCTAGTTATTATGTGTGCTTATCAAGAGGCATTTTTAAGTAATGATTTTCAACTCGGATTGAGGAATTGAGCTGAGTTTGAATTCCAGTTGTGTTCATTACATTCACTTATATGATAATACCCAGGGGAAAGTTATGAATCTAAATCTTTTTTTTCCTAGTTATGTGTGCTTATCAAGAGGCATTTTTAAGTAATGATTTTCAACTCGGATTGAGGAATTGGAGAGCTGAGTTTGAATTCCAGTTGTGTTCATTACATTCACTTATATGATAATACCCAGGGGAAAGTTATGAATCTAAATCTTTTTTTTTTCTAGTTATTATGTGTGCTTATCAAGAGGCATTTTTAAGTAATGATTTTCAACTCGGATTGAGGAATTGGAGAGCTGAGTTTGAATTCCAGTTGTGTTCATTACATTCACTTATATGATAATACCTAGGAAAGCTATAATCTAAATCTTTTTTTTTTCTAGTTATTATGTGCTTATCAAGAGGCATTTTTAAGTAATGATTTTCAACTCGGATTGAGGAATTGAGAGCTGAGTTTGGCCTCAGTTGTGTTCATTACATTCACTTATATGATAATACCCAGGGGAAAGTTATGAATCTAAATCTTTTTTTTTTCCTAGTTATTATGTGTGCTTATCAAGAGGCATTTTTAAGTAATGATTTTCAACTCGGATTGAGGAATTGGAGAGCTGAGTTTGACTTCAGTTGTGTTCATTACATTCACTTATATGATAATACCCAGGGGAAAGTTAAGGAATCTAAATCTTTTTTTTTTCCTAGTTATTATGTGTGCTTATCAAGAGGCATTTTTAAGTAATGATTTTCAACTCGGATTGAGGAATTGGAGAGCTGAGTTTGAATTCCAGTTGTGTTCATTACATTCACTTATATGATAATACCTAGGAAAGTTATGAATCTAAATCTTTTTTTTTTCCTAGTTATTATGTGTGCTTATCAAGAGGCATTTTTAAGTAATGATTTTCAACTCGGATTATGAATTGGAGAGCTGAGTTTGAATTCCAGTTGTGTTCATTACATTCACTTATATGATAATACCCAGGGAAAGTTATGAATCTAAATCTTTTTTTTTTTCTAGTTATTATGTGTGCTTATCAAGAGGCATTTTTAAGTAATGATTTTCAACTCGGATTGAGGAATTGGAGAGCTGAGTTTGAATTCCAGTTGTGTTCATTACATTCACTTATATGATAATACCTAGGAAAGTTGTGAATCTAAATCTTTTTTTTTTCTAGTTATTATGTGTGCTTATCAAGAGGCATTTTTAAGTAATGATTTTCAACTCGGATTGAGGAATTGGAGAGCTGAGTTTGAATTCCAGTTGTGTTCATTACATTCACTTATATGATAATACCCAGGGGAAAGTTATGAATCTAAATCTTTTTTTTTTTCTAGTTATTATGTGTGCTTATCAAGAGGCATTTTTAAGTAATGATTTTCAACTCGGATTGAGGAATTGGAGAGCTGAGTTTGAATTCCAGTTGTGTTCATTACATTCACTTATATGATAATACCCAGGGGAAAGTTATGAATCTAAATCTTTTTTTTTTCTAGTTATTATGTGTGCTTATCAAGAGGCATTTTTAAGTAATGATTTTCAACTCGGATTGAGGAATTGGAGAGCTGGGAGTTTGAATTCCAGTTGTGTTCATTACATTCACTTATATGATAATACCCAGGGGAAAGTTATGAATCTAAATCTTTTTTTTTTCCTAGTTATTATGTGTGCTTATCAAGAGGCATTTTTAAGTAATGATTTTCAACTCGGATTGAGGAATTGGAGAGCTGAGTTTGAATTCCAGTTGTGTTCATTACATTCACTTATATGATAATACCCAGGGGAAAGTTATGAATCTAAATCTTTTTTTTTTCTAGTTATTATGTGTGGCCATATCAAGAGGCATTTTTAAGTAATGATTTTCAACTCGGATTGAGGAATTGGAGAGCTGAGTTTGAATTCCAGTTGTGTTCATTACATTCACTTATATGATAATACCCAGGGGAAAGTTATGAATCTAAATCTTTTTTTTTTTTCTAGTTATTATGTGTGCTTATCAAGAGGCATTTTTAAGTAATGATTTTCAACTCGGATTGAGGAATTGGAGAGCTGAGCTGAATTTGTGTTGTGTTCATTACATTCACTTATATGATAATACCCAGGGGAAAGTTATGAATCTAAATCTTTTTTTTTTCTAGTTATTATGTGTGCTTATCAAGAGGCATTTTTAAGTAATGATTTTCAACTCGGAATTGAGGAATTGGAGAGCTGAGTTTGAATTCCAGTTGTGTTCATTACATTCACTTATATGATAATACCCAGGGGAAAGTTATGAATCTAAATCTTTTTTTTTTTCTAGTTATTATGTTTATCAAGAGGCATTTTTAAGTAATGATTTTCAACTCGGATTGAGGAATTGGAGAGCTGAGTTTGAATTCCAGTTGTGTTCATTACATTCACTTATATGATAATACCCAGGGGAAAGTTATGAATCTAAATCTTTTTTTTTTCCTAGTTATTATGTGTGCTTATCAAGAGGCATTTTTAAGTAATGATTTTCAACTCGGATTGAGGAATTGGAGAGCTGAGTTTGAATTCCAGTTGTGTTCATTACATTCACTTATATGATAATACCCAGGAAAGTTATGAATCTAAATCTTTTTTTTTTTCTAGTTATTATGTGTGCTTATCAAGAGGCATTTTAAGTAATGATTTTCAACTCGGATTGAGGAATTGGAGAGCTGAGTTTGAATTCCAGTTGTGTTCATTACATTCACTTATATGATAATACCCAGGGGAAAGTTATGAATCTAAATTTTTTTTTTCTAGTTATTATGTGTGCTTATCAAGAGGCATTTTTAAGTAATGATTTTCAACTCGATTGAGGAATTGGAGAGCTGAGTTTGAATTCCAGTTGTGTTCATTACATTCACTTATATGATATTACCTCCAGGGAAAGTACATGAATCTAAATCTTTTTTTTTCCTAGTTATTATGTGTGCTTATCAAGAGGCATTTTTAAGTAATGATTTTCAACTCGGATTGAGGAATTGGAGAGCTGAGTTTGAATTCCAGTTGTGTTCATTACATTCACTTATATGATAATACCCAGGGGAAAGTTATGAATCTAAATCTTTTTTTTTTTCTAGTTATTATGTGTGCTTATCAAGAGGCATTTTTAAGTAATGATTTTCAACCGGATTGAGGAATTGGAGAGCTGAGTTTGAATTCCAGTTGTGTTCATTACATTCACTTATATGATAATACCCAGGGGAAAGTTATGAATCTAAATCTTTTTTTTTTTCCTACATATGTGCCTATCAAGAGGCATTAAGCCAAGTAATGATTTTCAACTGATTGAGGAAATTGGAGAGCTGAGTTTGAATTCCAGTTGTGTTCATTACATTCACTTATATGATAATACCCAGGGGAAAGTTATGAATCTAAATCTTTTTTTTTTTCTAGTTATTATGTGTGCTTATCAAGAGGCATTTTTAAGTAATGATTTTCAACTCGGATTGAGGAATTGGAGAGCTGAGTTTGAATTCCAGTTGTGTTCATTACATTCACTTATATGATAATACCCAGGGAAAGTTATGAATCTAAATCTTTTTTTTTCTAGTTATTATGTGTGCTTATCAAAGAGGCATTTTTAAGTAATGATTTTCAACTCGGATTGAGGAATTGGAGAGCTGAGTTTGAATTCCAGTTGTGTTCATTACATTCACTTATATGATAATACCTAGGGAAAGTTATGAATCTAAATCTTTTTTTCCTAGTTATTATGTGTGCTTATCAAGAGGCATTTTTAAGTAATGATTTTCAACTCGGATTGAGGAATTGGAGAGCTGAGTTTGAATTCCCAGTTGTGTTCATTACATTCACTTATATGATAATGCCAATACCTTAGGAAAGTTATGAATCTAAATCTTTTTTTTTTTTCCTAGTTATTATGTGTGCTTATCAAGAGGCATTTTTAAGTAATGATTTTCAACTCGGATTGAGGAATTGAGAGCTGAGTTTGAATTTCAGTTGTGTTCATTACATTCACTTATATGATAATACCCAGGGGAAAGTTATGAATCTAAATCTTTTTCCTAGTTATTATGTGTGCTTATCAAGAGGCATTTTTAAGTAATGATTTTCAACTCGATTGAGGAATTGGAGAGCTGGTGTTTGAATTCCAGTTGTGTTCATTACATTCACTTATATGAGTGTGTAATACCCAGGGGAAAGTTATGAATCTAAATCTTTTTTTTCCTAGTTATTATGTGAAGCTTATCAAGAGGCATTTTTAAGTAATGATTTTCAACTCGGATTGAGGAATTGGAGAGCTGAGTTTGAATTCCAGTTGTGTTCATTACATTCACTTATATGATAATACCCAGGGGAAAGTTATGAATCTAAATCTTTTTTTTTTCCTAGTTATTATGTGCTTATCAAGAGGCATTTTTAAGTAATGATTTTCAACTCGGATTGAGGAATTGGAGAGCTGAGTTTGAATTCCAGTTGTGTTCATTACATTCACTTATATGATAATACCCAGGAAAGTTATGAATCTAAATCTTTTTTTTCCTAGTTATTATGTGTGCTTATCAAGAGGCATTTTTAAGTAATGATTTTCAACTCGGATTGAGGAATTGGAGAGCTGAGTTTGAATTCCAGTTGTGTTCATTACATTCACTTATATGATAATACCCAGGGGAAAGTTATGAATCTAAATCTTTTTTTTTTCCTTCAGTTGTTATGTGTGCTTATCAAGAGGCATTTTTGGCAATGATTTTCAACTCGGATTGAGGAATTGGAGAGCTGAGTTTGAATTCCAGTTGTGTTCATTACATTCACTTATATGATAATACCCAGGGGAAAGTTATGAATCTAAATCTTTTTTTTTCCTAGTTATTATGTGTGCTTATCAAGAGGCATTTTTAAGTAATGATTTTCAACTCGGATTGAGGAATTGGAGAGCTGAGTTTGAATTCCAGTTGTGTTCATTACATTCACTTATATGATAATACCCAGGGAAAAGTTATGAATCTAAATCTTTTTTTTTCCTAGTTATTGGTGGTGCTTATCAAGAGGCATTTTTAAGTAATGATTTTCAACTCGATTGAGGAATTGGAGAGCTTTGGCTTGAATTCCAGTTGTGTTCATTACATTCACTTATATGATAATGGCCATCTAGAAAGTTATGAATCTAAATCTTTTTTTTTTTCTAGTTATTATGTGTGCTTATCAAGAGGCATTTTTAAGTAATGATTTTCAACTCGGATTGAGGAATTGGAGAGCTGAGTTTGAATTCCAGTTGTGTTCTGGGCTTCTACATTCACTTATATGATAATACTCAGGGGAAAGTTATGAATCTAAATCTTTTTTTTTTCTGTTATTATGTGTGCTTATCAAGAGGCATTTTTAAGTAATGATTTTCAACTCGATTGAGGAATTGGAGAGCTGAGTTTGAATTCCAGTTGTGTTCATTACATTCACTTATATGATAATACCCAGGGGAAAGTTATGAATCTTTTCAAATTTTTTTTTCCTGGGTTATTATGTGTGCTTATCAAGAGGCATTTTATAATGATTTTCAACTTGATTGAGGAATTGGAGCTGAGTTTGAATTCCAGTTGTGTTCATTACATTCACTTATATGATAATACCCAGGGGAAAGTTATGAATCTAAATCTTTTTTTTTCCTAGTTATTATGTGTGCTTATCAAGAGGCATTTTTAAGTAAATATTTTTCAACTCCGGATTGGAGGAATTGGAGAGCTGAGTTTGAATTCCAGTTGTGTTCATTACATTCACTTAAGGTGATAATACCCAGGGGAAAGCTATGAATCTAAATCTTTTTTTTTCTAGTTATTATGTGTGCTTATCAAGAGGCATTTTTAAGTAATGATTTTCAACTCGGATTGAGGAATTGAGAGCTGAGTTTGAATTCCAGTTGTGTTCATTACATTCACTTATATGATAATACCCAGGGAAAGTTATGAATCTAAATCTTTTTTTTTCCTAGTTATTATGTGTGCTTATCAAGAGGCATTTTTAAGTAACATTTCAACTCGGATTGAGGAATTGGAGAGCTGAGTTTGAATTCCAGTTGTGTTCATTACATTCACTTATATGATAATACCCAGGGGAAAGCAGTGAATCTAAATCTTTTTTTTTCCTAGTTATTATGTGTGCTTATCAAGAGGCATTTTTAAGTAATGATTTTCAACTGATTGAGGAATTGGAGAGCTGAGTTTGAATTCCAGTTGTGTTCATTACATTCACTTATATGATAATACCCAGGGAAAGTTATGAATCTAAATCTTTTTTTTTTTTCTAGTTATTATGTGTGCTTATCAAGAGGCATTTTTAAGTAATGATTTTCAACTGATTGAGGAATTGTTGGAGAGCTGAGTTTAATTTGTTGTGTTCATTACATTCACTTATATGATAATACCCAGGGGAAAGTTATGAATCTAAATCTTTTTTTTTTTCTAGTTATTATGGCTTATCAAGAGGCATTTTTAAGTAATGATTTTCAACTCGGATTGAGGAATTGGAGAGCTGAGTTTGAATTCCAGTTGTGTTCATTACATTCACTTATATGATAATACCCAGGGGAAAGTTATGAATCTGTACCCTTTTTTTTTCCTAGTTATTATGTGCTTATCAAGAGGCATTTTTAAGTAATGATTTTCAACTCGGATTGAGGAATTGGAGTATTTGTTTAATTCAGTTGCAGCTCATTACATCACTTATATGATAATACCCAGGGAAAGTTATGAATCTAAATCTTTTTTTTTTTCTAGTTATTATGTGTGCTTATCAAGAGGCATTTTGGCAATGATTTTCAACTCGGATTGAGGAATTGGAGAGCTGAGTTTGGGTCTTATTGTGTTCATTACATTCACTTATATGATAATACCCAGGGGAAAGTTATGAATCTAAATCTTTTTTTTTTCTTAGTTATTATGTGTATTATCAAGAGGCATTTTTAAGTAATGATTTTCAACTTCTGGATTTAGTAATTGGAGAGCTGAGTTTGAATTTCAGTTCATTACATTCACTTATATGATAATACCCAGGGGAAAGTTATGAATCTAAATCTTTTTTTTTTCTAGTTATTATGTGTGCTTATCAAGAGGCATTTTTAAGTAATAGATTTTCAACTGATTAGAGGAATTGAGCGGAGTTTCTGGAATTTCCAGTTGTGTTCATTACAGAAAGTCTCATTTATATGATAATACCCAGGGGAAAGTTATGAATCTAAATCTTTTTTTTTTTCTAGTTATTATGTGTGCTTATCAAGAGGCATTTTTAAGTAATGATTTTCAACTCCTGATTGAGGAATTGAGAGCTGAGTTTGAATTCCAGTTGTAGCCTGTCAATACATTCACTTATATGATAATAAATTCCCAGGGGAAAGCTATACATAATCTAAATCTTTTTTTTTTCTAGTTATGTGTGCTTATCAAGAGGCATTTTTAAGTAATGATTTTCAACTCTCGGATTGAGGAATTGGAGGAGCTGAGTTTGAATTCCAGTTGTGTTCATTACATTCCTACTTATATGAGACACCCAGGGGAAAGTTATGAATCTAAATCTTTTTTTTTTCTAGTTATTATGTGTGCTTATCAAGAGGCATGGGTAATGATTTTCAACTCGGATTGAGGAATTGGAGAGCTGAGTTTGAATTCCAGTTGTGTTCATTACATTCTACTTATATGTATATAATACCCAGGGGAAAGTTATGAATCTAAATCTTTTTTTTTCCTAGTTATTATGTGTGCTTATCAAGAGCAAGTATTTAAGTAATGATTTTCAACTCGGATTGAGAAATTGAGAAGCTGAGTTTGAATTCCAGTTGTGTTCATTACATTCACTTATATGATAATACCCAGGGAAAGTTATGAATCTAAATCTTTTTTTTTTTCTAGTTATTATGTGTGCTTATCAAGAGGCATTTTTAAGTAATGATTTTCAACTTGATTGAGGAATTGGAGAGCTGAGTTTGAATTCCAGCTGTGTTCATTACATTCACTTATATGATAATACCCAGGGGAAAGTTATGAATCTAAATCTTTTTTTTCTGAAGTTATTATGTGCTTATCAAGAGGCATTTTTAAGTAATGATTTTCAAACTTTGATTGAGGAATTGGAGAGCTGAGTTTGAATTCCAGTTGTGTTCATTACATTCACTTATATGATACTGTACCTAGGAAAGTTATGAATCTAAATTCCTTTTTTTTTTTCTAGTTATGTGTGCTTATCAAGAGGCATTTTTAAGTAATGATTTTCACCCGGATTGAGGAATTGGAGAGCTGAGTTTAATTTCCAGTTGTGTTCATTACATTCACTTATATGATAATACCTAGGAAAGTTGTGAATCTAAATCTTTTTTTTTCCTAGTTATTATGTGTGCTTATCAAGAGGCATTTTTAAGTAATGATTTTCAACTCGGATTGAGGAATTGGAGAGCTGAGTTTGAATTCCAGTTGTGTTCATTACATTCACTTATATGATAATACCCAGGGGAAAGTTATGAATCTAAATCTTTTTTTTTCCTAGTTATGTGTGCTTATCAAGAGGCATTTTTAAGTAATGATTTTCAACCTCGGATTGAGGAATTGGAGAGCTGAGTTTGAATTTCAGTTGTGTTCATTACATTCACTTATATGATAATACCCGGTGTTATGAATTCACCTTTTTTTTCCTAGTTATTATGTGTGCTTATCAAGAGGTACTTTTGGCATGATTTTCAACTTGATTGAGGAATTGGAGAGCTGAGTTTGAATTCCAGTTGTAAAGCCATTACATTCACTTATATGATAATACCCAGGGGAAAGCAGAATCTAAATCTTTTTTTTTTCTAGTTATTATGTGTGCTTATCAAGAGGCATTTTTAAGTAATGATTTTCAACTCGGATTGAGGAATTGGAGAGCTGAGTTTGACTCCAGTTGTGTTCATTACATTCACTTATATGATAATACCCAGGGGAAAGTTATGAATCTAAATCTTTTTTTTTTTCTAGTTATTATGTGTGCTTATCAAGAGGCATTTTGGCAATGATTTTCAACTCGGATTGAGGAATTGGAGAGCTGAGTTTGAATTCCAGTTGTGTTCATTACATTCACTTATATGATAATACCCTAGGGAAAGTTATGAATCTAAATCTTTTTTTTTCCTAGTTATTATGTGTGCTTATCAAGAGGCATTTTAAGTAATGATTTTCAACTCGGATTACAATTTGGAGAGCTGAGTTTGAATTCCAGTTGTGTTCATTACATTCATTTGTTACATAATACCCAGGGGAAAGTTATGAATCTAAATCTTTTTTTTTTCCTAGTTATTATGTGCTTATCAAGAGGCATTTTTAAGTAATGATTTTCAATCGGATTGAGGAAATGTCTGGAGCTGAGCTGGAATTCCAGTTGTGTTCTATTACATTCACTTATATGATAATACCCAGGGGAAAGTTATGAACGTTTAAATCTTTTTTTTTTCTAGTTATTATGTGTGCTTATCAAGAGGCATTTTTAAGTAATGATTTTCAACTCGGATTGAGGAATTGGAGTTGAGTTTGAATTCAAATGTGTTCATTACATTCACTTATATGATAACAGTTCTGTGGAAAGTATGTTATGAATCTAAATCTTTTTTTCCTAGTTATTATGTGCTTATCAAGAGGTATTTTTAAGTAATATTTTCAACGGATTGAGGAATTGAGAGCTGAGTTTGAATTTCCAGTTGTGTTCATTACATTCACTTATATGATAATACCCAGGGGAAAGTTATGAATCTAAATCTTTTTTTTTTCCTAGTTATTATGTGTGCTTATCAAGAGGCATTTTTAAGTAATGATTTTCAACTTGGATTGGAGGAATTGAGAGCTGAGTTTGAATTCCAGTTGTGTTCACATACATTCACTTATATGATAATACCCAGGGAAAGTTAAGTTGAATCTAAATCTTTTTTTTTTCCTAGTTATTATGTGTGCTTATCAAGAGGACAAGTAATGATTTTCAACTCGGATTGAGGAATTGGAGAGCTGAGTTTGAATTCCAGTTGTGTTCATTACATTCACTTATATGATAATACATCTAGGAAAAGCTATGAATCTAAATCTTTTTTTCCTAGTTATTATGTGTGCTTATCAAGAGGCATTTTTAAGTAATGATTTTCAACCTAGATTGAGGAATTGGAGAGCTGAGTTTGAATTCCAGTTGTGTTCATTACATTCACTTATATGATAATGTATCAGGAAAGTTAAGAATTCACCTTTTTTTTTCCTAGTTATTATGTGCTTATCAAGAGGCATTTTTAAGTAATGATTTTCACAATTGATTGAGGAATTGGAGAGCTGAGTTTGAATTCCAGTTGTGTTCATTACATCTACTTATATGATGTTTCCCAGGGGAAAGTTATGAATCTAAATCTTTTTTTTTTTCCTAGTTATTATGTGTGCTTATCAAGAGGCATTTTTAAGTAATGATTTTCAACTCGGATTGAGGAATTGGAGAGCTGAGTTTAAATTCTTCCAGTTGTGTTCATTACATTCACTTATATGATAATACCCAGGGGAAAGTTATGAATCTAAATCTTTTTTTTTTCCTAGTTATTATGTGTGCTTATCAAGAGGCATTTTTAAGTAATGATTTTTCACCGATTGAGGAATTGGAGAGCTGAGTTTGAATTCCAGTTGTGTTCATTACATGTTCACTTATATGATAATACCCAGGGGAAAGCACAGAATCTAAATCTTTTTTTTTTCTAGTTATTATGTGTGCTTATCAAGAGGCATTTTTAAGTAATGATTTTCAACTCAGATTGAGGAATTGGAGAGCTGAGTTTGAATTCCAGTTGTGTTCATTGTTATTCACTATACATGATAATACCCAGGGAAAGTTATGAATCTAAATCTTTTTTTTTTTCCCTGAAGTACGTGTGCTTATCAAGAGGCATTTTGGCACGATTTTCAACTCGGATTGAGGAATTTGGATAGCTGTGAGGTTGACTCAGTTGTTGTGTTCATTACATTCACTTATATGATAATACCTCCAGGGAAAAGCAGGAATCTAAATCTTTTTTTTTTCCTAGTTAAGGTGTGTGCTTATCAAGAGGCATTTTTAAGTAATGATTTTCATCTCGGATTGAGGAATTGGAGAGCTGAGTTTGAATTCCAGTTGTGTTCATTACATTCACTTATATGATAATACCCAGGGGAAAGTTATGAATCAAATCTTTTTTTTTTTCTAGTTATTATGTGTGCTTATCAAGAGGCATTTTTAAGTAATGATTTTCAACTCGGATTGAGGAATTGGAGAGCTGAGTTTGAATTCCAGTTGTGTTCATTACATTCACTTATATGATAATACCCAGGGGAAAGTTAATCAAATCTTTTTTTTTCCTAGTTATTATGTGTGCTTATCAAGAGGCATTTTAAGTACGATTTTCAACTCGGATTGAGGAATTGGAGAGCTGAGTTTGAATTCCAGTTGTGTTCATTACATTCACTTATATGATAATACCCAGGGGAAAGTTATGAATCTAAATCTTTTTTTTTTCTCTAGTTATTATGTGTGCTTATCAAGAGGCATTTTAAGTAATGATTTGAACTCTGATTGAGGAATTGGAGAGCCGAGTTTGAATTTCCAGTTGTGTTCATTACACTCACTTATATGATAATACCCAGGGGAAAGTTATGAATCTAAATCTTTTTTTTTCTAGTTATTATGTGTGCTTATCAAGAGGCATTTTTATAATGATTTTCAACTTCTGATTGAGGAATTGAGAGCTGAGTTTGAATTCCAGTTGTGTTCATTACATTCACTTATATGATAATACCCAGGGGAAAGTTATGAATCTAAATCTTTTTTTTTTTCTAGTTATTATGTGTGCTTATCAAGAGGCATTTTTAAGTAATGATTTTCAACTCGGATTGAGGAATTGAGAGCTGAGTTTGAATTGTGCTGTGTTCATTACATTCACTTATATGATAATACCCAGGGGAAAGTTATGAATCTAAATCTTTTTTTTTTCCTAGTTATTATGTGCTTATCAAGAGGCATTTTTAAGTAATGATTTTCAACGTGGATTGAGGAATTGGAGAGCTGAGTTTATCTCCAGTTGTGTTCATTACATTCACTTATATGATAATACCCAGGGGAAAGTTATGAATCTAAATCTTTTTTTTCAGTTATTATATATGTGCTTATCAAGAGGCATTTTTAAGTAATGATTTTCAACTCGGATTGAGGAATTGGAGAGCTGAGTTTGAATTTTGTGCTGTGTTCATTACATTCACTTATATGATAATACCTGAAAAGTTATGAATCTAAATCTTTTTTTTCCTAGTTATTATGTGTGCTTATCAAGAGGCATTTTTAAGTAATGATTTTCAACCTGGATTGAGGAATTGGAGAGCTGAGTTTGAATTCCAGTTGTGTTCATTACATTCACTTATATGATAATACCCAGGGGAAAGTTATGAATCTAAATCTTTTTTTTTTCTAGTTATTATGTGTGCTTATCAAGAGGCATTTTTAAGTAATGATTTTCAACTCGGATTGAGGAATTGGAGAGCTGAGTTTGAATTCCAGTTGTGTTCATTACATTCACTTATATGATAATACCCAGGGGAAAGCAGAATCTAAATCTTTTTTTTTTTCTAGTTATTATGTGAAGCTATCAAGAGGCATTTTTAAGTAATGATTTTCAACTCGGATTGAGGAATTGGAGAGCTGAGTTTGAATTCCAGTTGTGTTCATTACATTCACTTATATGATAATACCCAGGGGAAAGTTATAACTAAATCTTTTTTTTTTCTAGTTATTATGTGTGCTTATCAAGAGGCATTTTTAAGTAATGATTTTCAAATCGCATTGAGGAATTGAGAGCTGAGTTTGAATTCCAGTTGTGTTCATTACATTCACTTATATGATAATACCCAGGGGAAAGTTATGAATCTAAATCTTTTTTTTTTCTAGTTATTATGTGTGCTTATCAAGAGGCATTTTTAAGTAATGATTTTCAACTCGGATTGAGGAATTGGAGAGCTGAGTTTGAATCTCCAGTTGTGTTCATTACATTCACTTATATGATAATACCTAGGGGAAAGTTATGTGAATCTAAATTTTTTTCTAGTTATTATGTGTGCTTATCAAGAGGCATTTTTAAGTAATGATTTTCAACTCGGATTGAGGAATTGGAGAGCTGAGTTTGAATTCCAGTTGTGTTCATTACATTCACTTATATGATAATACCCAGGGGAAAGTTATGAATCTAAATCTTTTTTTTTTCCTAGTTATTATGTGTGCTTATCAAGACAGGCATTTTTAAGTAATGATTTTCAACTCGGATTGAGGAATTGGAGAGCTGAGTTTGAATTCCAGTTGTGTTCATTACATTCACTTATATGATAATACCCAGGGGAAAGCAGAACTTAAATCTTTTTTTCTAGTTATTATGTGTGCTTATCAAGAGGCATTTTTAAGTAATGATTTTCAACCTCGGATTGAGGAATTGGAGAGCTGAGTTTGAATTCCAGTTGTGTTCATTACATTCACTTGTTATATAATAATACCCAGGGGAAAGTTATGAATCTAAATCTTTTTTTTTTTTTCTAGTTATTATGTGTGCTTATCAAGAGGCATTTTTAAGTAATGATTTTCAACTCGGATTGAGGAATTGGAGAGCTGAGTTTGACTCTCAGTTGTGTTCATTACATTCACTTATATGATAATACCTTAGGGAAAGTTATGAATCTAAATCTTTTTTTTTTTCTAGTTATTATGTGTGCTTTACTTGGAAGACAGGCATTTTTAAGTAATGATTTTCAACTCGGATTGAGGAATTGGAGAGCTGAGTTTGAATTCCAGTTTAGAAACACATTACATTCACTTATATGATAATACCCAGGGAAAGTTATGAATCTAAATCTTTTTTTTTTTCCCTAGTTATTACGTGTGCTTATCAAGAGGTATTTTTAAGTAATGATTTTCAACTCGGATTGAGGAATTGGAGAGCTGAGTTTGGCTCCAGTTGTGTTCATTACATTCACTTATATGATAATACCCAGGGGAAAGTTATGAATCTAAATCTTTTTTTTTTTCTAGAAGTTATTATGTGTGCTTATCAAGAGGCATTTTTAAGTAATGATTTTCAACTCGGATTGAGGAATTGGAGAGCTGAGTTTGAATTCCAGTTGTGTTCATTACATTCACTTATATGATAATACCCAGGGGAAAGTGTTAATCTAAATCTTCTTTTTTTTTCCTAGTTATTATGTGTGCTTATCAAGAGGCATTTCTAAGTAATGATTTTCAACTCGGATTGAGGAATTGGAGAGCTGAGTTTGAATTCCAGTTGTGTTCATTACATTCACTTATATGATAATACCCAGGGGAAAGTTATGAATCTAAATCTTTTTTTTTCTAGCTATTATGTTTGCTTATCAAGAGGCATTTTTAAGTAATGATTTTCAACTCGGATTGAGGAATTGGAGAGCTGAGTTTGAATTCCAGTTGTGTTCATTGCTATTCGTCTATATGATAATGTGGCTCAGGAAAGTTATGAATCTAAATCTTTTTTTTCCTAGTTATTATGTGTGCTTATCAAGAGGCATTTAAGTAATGATTTTCAACTCGGATTGAGGAATTGGAGAGCTGTAGAGTTGAATTCCAGTTGTGTTCATTACATTCACTTATAAAAGTATAATACCCAGGGGAAAGTTATGAATCTAAATCTTTTTTTTTTTCTAGTTATTATGTGTGCTTATCAAGAGGCATTTTTAAGTAATGATTTTCAACCTGGATTGAGGAATTGGAGAGCTGAGTTTGAATTCCAGTTGTGTTCATTACATTCACTTATATGATAATACCCAGGGGAAAGTTATGAATCTAAATCTTTTTTTTTTTCCTAGTTATTATGTGTGCTTATCAAGAGGCATTTTTAAGTAATGATTTCAACTCGGATTGAGGAATTGGAGAGCTGAGTTTGACTCAGTTGTGTTCATTACATTCACTTATATGATAATACCCAGGGGAAAGTTATGAATCTAAATCTTTTTTTTTTTTTTTCTAGTTATTATGTGTGCTTATCAAGAGGCATTTTTAAGTAATGATTTTTCAACTCGGATTGAGGAATTGGAGAGCTGAGTTTGAATTCCAGTTGTGTTCATTACATTCACTTATATGATAATACCCAGGGGAAAGTTATGAATCTAAATCTTTTTTTTTTTCTAGTTATTGGTGTGTGCTTATCAAGAGTGTAATATTTTTAAGTAATGATTTTCAACTCGGATTGAGGAATTGGAGAGCTGAGTTTGAATTCCAGTTGTGTTCATTACATTCACTTATATGATAATACCCAGGGGAAAGTTATGAATCTAAATCTTTTTTTTTTCCTAGTTATTATGTGCTTATCAAGAGGCATTTTTAAGTAATGATTTTCAACTCGGATTGAGGAATTGGAGAGCTGAGTTTGAATTCCAGTTGTGTTCATTACATTCACTTATATGATAATACCCTAGGGAAAGTTATTAAGAATCTAAATCTTTTTTTTTTCTAGTTATTATGTGTGCTTATCAAGAGGCATTTTTAAGTAATGATTTTCAACTCGATTGAGGAATTGGAGAGCTGAGTTTGAATTCCAGTTGTGTTCATTACATTCACTTATATGATAATACCCAGGGGAAAGTTATGAATCTAAATCTTTTTTTTTTTTCCTAGTTATTATGTGTGTTTATCAAGAGGCATTTTTAAGTAATGATTTTCAACTCGGATTGAGGAATTGGAGAGCTGAGTTTGAATTCCAGTTGTGTTCATTACATTCACTTATATGATAATACCCAGGGGAAAGTTATGAATCTAAATCTTTTTTTTTTCTAGTTATTATGTGTGCTTATCAAGAGGCATTTTTAAGTAATGATTTTCAACTCGGATTGAGGAATTGAGAGCTGAGTTTGAATTCCAGTTGTGTTCATTACATTCACTTATATGATAATACCCTAGGGAAAGTTATGAATCTAAATCTTTTTTTTCCTAGTTATTATGTGTGTGCTTATCAAGAGGCATTTTTAAGTAATGATTTTCAACTCGGATTGAGGAATTGGAGGCTGAGTTTGAATTCCGAGTTGTGCTCATTACATTCACTTATATGATAATACCCAGGGGAAAGCATATGAATCTAAATCTTTTTTTTTCCTAGTTATTATGTGTGCTTATCAAGAGGCATTTTTAAGTAATGATTTTCAACTCGGATTGAGGAATTGGAGAGCTGAGTTTGAATTCCAGTTGTGTTCATTACATTCACTTATATGATAATACCCAGGGGAAAGTTATGAATCTAAATCTTTTTCCTTAGTTATGTGTGCTTATCATAGTATTTTTAAGTAATGATTTTCAACTCGGATTGAGGAATTGGAGAGCTGAGTTTGAATTCCAGTTGTGTTCATTACATTCACTTATATGATAATACCCAGGGGAAAGTTATGAATCTAAATCTTTTTTTTTTTTTTCTAGTTATTATGTGTGTTTAACAAGAGGCATTTTTAAGTAAATGATTTTCAACTCGGATTGAGGAATTGGAGAGCTGAGTTTGACTTCCAGTTGTGTTCATTACATTCACTTATATGATAATACCCAGGAAAGTTATGAATCTAAATCTTTTTTTCCTAGTTATTATGTGTGCTTATCAAGAGGCATTTTTAAGTAATGATTTTCAACTCAGATTGAGGAATTGGAGAGCTGAGTTTGAATTCCAGTTGTGTTCATTACATTCACTTATATGATAATACCCAGGGGAAAGTTATGAATCTAAATCTTTTTTTTTTCCTAGTTATTATGTGTGCTTATCAAGAGGCATTTTTAAGTAATGATTTTCAACTCGGATTGAGGAATTGGAGAGCTGAGTTTGAATTCCAGTTGTGTTCATTACATTCTCATTTATATGATAATACCCAGGAAAGTTAAGAATCTAAATCTTTTTTTTTTCCTAGTTATTATGTGTGCTTATCAAGAGGCATTTTTAAGTAATGATTTTCAACTCGGATTGAGGAATTGGAGAGCTGGAGTTTGAATTTCCAGTTGTGTTCATTACATTCACTTATATGATAATACCCAGGGGAAAGTTATGAATCTAAATCTTTTTTTTTTTCCTAGCTATTATGTGTGCTTATCAAGAGGCATTTTTAAGTAATGATTTTCAACTCGGATTGAGGAATTGGAGAGCTGAGTTTGAATTTCCAGTTGTGTTCATTACATTCACTTATATGATAATACCCAGTGGGAAAGTTATGAATCTAAATCTTTTTTTTTTTTTCAAGTTATTATGCCAATAAGAGGCATTTTTAAGTAATGATTTTCAACTCGGATTGAGGAATTGGAGAGCGAGCTACTCCAGTTGTGTTCATTACATTCACTTATATGATAATACCCAGGGGAAAGTTATGAATCTAAATCTTTTTTTTTTCCTAGTTATTATGTGTGTGTGCTTATCAAGAGGCATTTTTAAGTAATGATTTTCAACTCGGATTGAGGAATTGGAGAGCTGAGTTTGAATTCCAGTTTGCAAGTTCATTACATTCACTTATATGATAATACCCAGGGAAAGTTATGAATCTAAATCTTTTTTTTTCCTAGTTATTATGTGTGCTTATCAAGAGGCATTTTTAAGTAATGATTTTCAACTTGATTGAGGAATTGGAGAGCTGAGTTTGAATTCCAGTTGTGTTCATTACATTCACTTATATGATAATACCCAGGGGAAAGTTATGAATCTAAATCTTTTTTTTTTCCTAGTTATTATGTGCTTATCAAGAGGCATTTTTTAAGTAATGATTTTCAACTCGGATTGAGGAATTGGAGAGCTGAGTTTGAATTCCAGTTGTGTTCATTACATTCACTTATATGATAATACCCAGGGGAAAGTTATGAATCTAAATCTTTTTTTTTTTCTAGTTATTATGTGTGTGCTTATCAAGAGGCATTTTTAAGTAATGATTTTCAACTCGGATTGAGGAATTGGAGAAATTGAGTTTGAATTCCAGTTGTGTTCATTACATTCACTTATATGATAATACCCAGGGGAAAGTTATGAATCTAAATCTTTTTTTTTTCCTAGTTATTATGTGTGCTTATCAAGAGGCATTTTTAAGTAATGATTTTCAACTCGGATTGAGGAATTGGAGAGCTGAGTTTGAATTCCAGTTGTGTTCATTACATTCACTTATATGATAATACCCAGGGGAAAGTTATGAATCTAACTTTTTTTTTTTCTAGTTATTATGTGTGTGCTTATCAAGAGGCATTTTTAAGTAATGATTTTCAACTCGGATTGAGGAATTGGAGAGCTGAGTTTGAATTCCAGTTGTGTTCATTACATTCACTTATATGATAATACCCAGGGGAAAGTTATGAATCTAAATCTTTTTTTTTCCTAGTTGCTATGTGTGCTTATCAAGAGGCATTTTTAAGTAATGATTTTCAACTCGGATTGAGGAATTGGAGAGCTGAGTTGAATTCCAGTTGTGTTCATTACATTCACTTATATGATAATACCCAGGGAAAGTTATGAATCTAAATCTTTTTTTTTTTCCTAGTTATTATGTGTGCTTATCAAGAGGCATTTTTAAGTAATGATTTTCAACTCGGATTGAGGAATTGAGAGCTGAGCTAGTTCCAGTTGTGTTCATTACATTCACTTATATGATAATGGGTCTAGGAAAGTTATGAATCTAAATCTTTTTTTTTTTCCTAGTTATTATGTGTGCTTATCAAGAGGCATTTTTAAGTAATGATTTTCAACTCGGATTGAGGAATTGGAGAGCTGAGTTTGAATTCCAGTTGTGTTCATTACATTCACTTATATGATAATACCCAGGGGAAAGTTATGAATCTAAATCTTTTTTTTTTTCTAGTTATTATGTGTGCTTATCAAGAGGCATTTTTAAGTAATGATTTTCAACTCGGATTGAGGAATTGGAGAGCTGAGTTTGAATTCCAGTTGTGTTCATTACATTCACTTATATGATAATACCCAGGGGAAAGTTATGAATCTAAATCTTTTTTTTTTCCTAGTTATTATGTGTGCTTATCAAGAGGCATTTTTAAGTAATGATTTTCAACTCGATTGAGGAATTGAGAGCTGAGTTTGAATTCCAGTTGTGTTCATTACATTCACTTATATGATAATACCCAGGGAAAGTTATGAATCTAAATCTTTTTTTTTCTCTTTAGTTATTATGTGTGCTTATCAAGAGGCATTTTTAAGTAATGATTTTCAACTCGGATTGAGGAATTGGAGAGCTGAGTTTGAATTCCAGTTGTGTTCATTACATTCACTTATATGATAATACCCAGGTGTTATGAATCTAAATCTTTTTTTTTCCTAGTTATTATGTGTGCTTATCAAGAGGCATTTTGGCAATGATTTTCAACTGGATTGAGGAATTGGAGAGCTGAGTTTGAATTCCAGTTGTGTTCATTACATTCACTTATATGATAATACCCAGGGGAAAGTTATGAATCTAAATCTTTTTTTTTTCTAGTTATTATGTGTGCTTATCAAGAGGCATTTTTAAGTAATGACTTTCAACTCGGATTGAGGAATTGGAGAGCTGAGTTTGCTCCAGTTGTGTTCATTACATTCACTTATATGATAATACCCAGGGGAAAGTTATGAATCTAAATCTTTTTTTTTCCTCTAGTTATTATGTGCGCTTATCAAGAGGCATTTTTAAGTAATGATTTTCAACTCGGATTGAGGAATTCTTGGAGAGCTGAGTTTGAATTCCAGTTGTGTTCATTACATTCACTTATATGATAATACCCAGGGGAAAGTTATGAATCTAAATCTTTTTTTTTCCTAGTTATTATGTGTGTGTGTGCTTATCAAGAGGCATTTTTAAGTAATGATTTTCAACCTGGATTGAGAAATTGAGAGCTGAGTTTGAATTCCAGTTGTGTTCATTACATTCACTTATATGATAATACCCAGGGGAAAGTTATGAATCTAAATCTTTTTTTTTTTTCTAGTTATTATGTGTGCTATCAAGAGGTATTTAAGTACTGATTTTCAACTTCGGATTGAGGAATGGAGAGCTGAGTTTGAATTCCAGTTGTGTTCATTACATTCACTTATATGATAATACCTAGGGGAAAGTTATGAATCTAAATTTTTTTTTTCCTAGTTATTATGTGTGCTTATCAAGAGGCATTTTTAAAATATTTTCAACTGATTGAGGAATTGGAGAGCTTGAGTTTGAATTCCAGTTGTGTTCATTACATTCACTTATATGATGCATTACCCAGGGGAAAGTTATGAATCTAAATCTTTTTTTTCCTAGTTATTATGTGTGCTTATCAAGAGGCATTTTTAAGTAATGATTTTCAACTCGGATTGAGGAATTGGAGAGTTGAGTTTGAATTCCCAGTTGTGTTCATTACATTCACTTATATGATAATACCCAGGGGAAAGTTATGAATCTAAATCTTTTTTTTTTCCTAGTTATTATGTGTGCTTATCAAGAGGCATTTTTAAGTAATGATTTTCAACTTCTGATTGGAGGAATTGGAGAGCTGAGTTTGAATTCCAGTTGTGTTCATTACATTCACATATATGATAATACCCAGGGGAAAGTTATGAATCTAAATCTTTTTTTTTTTTTTCTAAAGGGTTGTGTGTGCTTATCAAGAGGCATTTTTAAGTAATGATTTTCAACTTTATTTGAGGAATTGGAGAGCTGAGTTTGACTCAGTTGTGTTCATTACATTCACATATATGATAATACCCAGGGGAAAGTTATGAATCTAAATCTTTTTTTTTTCCTAGTTATTATGTGTGCTTATCAAGAGGCATTTTTAAGTAATGATTTTCAACTCGGATTGAGGAATTGGAGAGCTGAGTTTGGAACAGTTGTGTTCATTACATTCACTTATATGATAATACCCAGGGGAAAGTTATGAATCTAAATCTTTTTTTTTTCCTAGTTATTATGTGTGCTGCTATCAAGAGGTATTTTTAAGTAATGATTTTCAACTCGGATTGAGGAATTGGAGAGCTGAGTTTGAAGTTCTCAGTTGTGTTCATTACATTCACATATATGATAATACCCAGGGAAAGTTATGAATCTAAATCTTTTTTTTTTTCTAGTTATTATGTGTGCTTATCACAGGCATTTTTAAGTAATGATTTTCAACTCGGATTGAGGAATTGAGATGAGTTTAATTCCAGTTGTGTTCATTATTCACATATATGATAATACCCAGGGGAAAGTTATGAATCTAAATCTTTTTTTTTTCCTAGTTATTATGTGTGCTTATCAAGAGGCATTTTTAAGTAATGATTTTCAACCTCGGATTGAGGAATTGGAGAGCTGAGTTTGAATTCCAGTTGTGTTCATTACATTCACTTATATGAGGAATACCCAGGAAAGTTATGAATCTAAATCTTTTTTTTTTCCTAGTTATTATGTGCTTATCAAGAGGCATTTTTAAGTAATGATTTTCAACTCGGATTGAGGAATTGGAGAGCTGAGTTTGAATTCCAGTTGTGTTCATTACATTCACATATATGATAATACCCTAGGGAAAGTTATGAATCTGGGCCCTTTTTTTCCTAGTTATTATGTGTGTCAGTTTCTCAAGAGGCATTTTTAAGTAATGATTTTCAACTGATTATAGAATTGGAGAGCGGAGTTTGAATTCCAGCTGTGTTCATTACATTCACTTATATGATAATACCTGTGGGAAAGTTATGAATCTAAATCTTTTTTTTTCCTAAAGGCTATGTGTGCTTATCAAGAGGCATTTTTAAGTAATGATTTTCAACTCGGATTGAGGAATTGGAGAGCTGAGTTTGAATTAGGTTGTGTTCATTATGATTCACATATATGAGGAAGGCAATTATAGGGGAAAGCAAGGAATCTAAATCTTTTTTTTTTTTTCTAGTTATTATGTGTGCTTAATACAGGCATGCAAGTAATGATTTTCAACCTCGGATTGAGGAATTGAGAGCTGAGTTTGAATTCCAGTTGTGTTCATTACATTCATGTAGTAAGGATAATAATTTGTACAGAATCTAAATCTTTTTTTTTTCCTAGTTATTATGTGTGCTTATCAAAGGGTGCATTTTTAAGTAATGATTTTCAACTCGGATTGAGGAATTGAGAGCTGAGTTTGAATTTCCAGTTGTGTTCAGTTACATCTACTTATATGATAATACCTTGTAAAAGTTATGCAGAATCTAAATCTTTTTTTTTCCTATTATTATGTGTGCTTATCAAGAGGCATTTTTAAGTAATGATTTTCTAACCTGATTTAGTGAATGTGGAGAGCTTGTTTAATTCTAGTTGCAGCTCTCATTACATTCACATATATGATAATACCCAGGGGAAAGTTATGAATCTAAATCTTTTTTTTTTCTAGTTATTATGTGTGCTTATCAAGAGGCATTTTTAAGTAATGATTTTCAACTCGGATTGAGGAATTGGAGAGCTGAGCTAATTCCAGTTGTGTTCAGTTACATTCACATATATGATAATGCACTGTAGTGAGTTATGAATCTAAATCTTTTTTTTTTCCTAGTTATTATGTGCTATCAAGAGGTATTTAAGTAATGATTTTCAACTGATTGTTGAAACTGGTATTGAGTTTGACTCAGTTGTGTTCATTACATTCACATATATGATAATACCCAGGGGAAAGTTATGAATCTAAATCTTTTTTTTTTTCTAGTTATTATGTGCTTATCAAGAGGCATTTTTAAGTAATGATTTTCAACTCGGATTGAGGTCTGGAGAGCTGAGTTTGAATTTCCAGTTGTGTTCATTACATTCACATATATGATAATACCCAGGGGAAAGTTATGAATCTAAATCTTTTTTTTTCCTAGTTATTATGTGTGCTTATCAAGAGGCATTTTTAAGTAACATTCTTTCAACTCTGGATTGAGAAATTGAGAGCTGAGTTTGAATGCAGTTGTGTTCATTACATTCACTTATATGATAATACCCAGGGGAAAGTTATGAATCTAAATCTTTTTTTTTTCCTAGTTATTATGTGTGCTTATCAAGAGGCATTTTTGCAATTATTTTCAACTCGGATTGAGGAATTGGAGAGCTGAGTTTGAATTTCCAGTTGTGCTCATTGCGATTCACATATATGATAATACCTAGGAAAGTTATGAATCTAAATCTTTTTTTCTAGTTATTATGTGTGCTTATCAAGAGGCATTTTTAAGTAATGATTTTCAACTCGGATTGAGGAATTGGAGAGCTGAGTTTGAATTCCAGTTGTGTTCATTAATTCACATATATGATAATACCTGTGGAAAGTTATGAATCTAAATCTTTTTTTTTCCTAGTTATTATGTGTGTGTGCTTATCAAGAGGCATTTTTAAGTAATGATTTTCAACTCGGATTGAGGAATTGAGAGCTGAGTTTGAATTCCAGTTGTGTTCATTACATTCACTTATATGATAATACCCAGGGGAAAGTTATGAATCTAAATCTTTTTTTTTCCTAGTTATTATGTGTGCTTATCAAGAGGCATTTTTAAGTAATGATTTTCAACTCGGATTGAGGAATTGGAGAGCTGAGTTTGAATTTCCAGTTGTGTTCATTACATTCACTTATATGATAATACCCAGGGAAAGTTATGAATCTAAATCTTTTTTTTTTTTCTAGTTATTATGTGTGCTTATCAAGAGGCATTTTTAAGTAATGATTTTCAACTCGGATTGAGGAATTGGAGAGCTGAGTTTGAATTGTGGTTGTGTTCAGGCTACATTCACTTATATGATAATACCCAGGGGAAAGTTATGAATCTAAATCTTTTTTCCTAGTTATTATGTGTGCTTATCAAGAGGCATTTTTAAGTAATGATTTTCAACTCTGATTGAGGAATTGGAGAGCTGAGTTTGAATTCCAGTTGTGTTCATTACATTTCACTTTCTTATATGATAATACCCAGGGGGAAAGTTGCAACTTAAATTTTTTTTTTCCTAGTTATTATGTGTGCTTATCAAGAGGCATTTTATAATGATTTTCTAATCGATTGAGGAATTGGAGAGCTGAGTTTGAATTCCAGTTTGGGGTTCATTACATTCACTTATATGATAATACCCAGGGGAAAGTTATGAATCTAAATCTTTTTTTTTTCCTAGTTATTATGTGTGCTTATCAAGAGGTATTTTTATAGTAATGATTTTAACCTGATTGAGGAATTGGAGAGCTGAGTTTGGTTCAGTTGTGTTCATTACATTCTAATTTATATGATAATACCCAGGGGAAAGTTATGAATCTAAATCTTTTTTTTTTCCTAGTTATTATGTGTGCTTATCAAGTGGTGCATGTGGCAATGATTTAACTGATTGAGGAATTGAGCTGAGTTTGAATTCCAGTTGTGTTCATATTACATTCACTTATATGATAATACCCAGGGAAAGTTATGAATTAAATCTTTTTTTCCTAGTTATTATGTGTGCTTGGTCAAGAGTATTTTAAGAATACTTAAACTGATTGAGGAATTGGAGAGCTGAGTTTAATTCCAGTTATAAGTTCATTACATTCACTTATATGATAATACCCAGGGAAAGTTATGAATCTAAATCTTTTTTTTTTTCTAGTTATTATGTGTGCTTATCAAGAGGCATTTTTAAGTAATGATTTTCAACTCGATTGAGGAATTGAGCTGAGTTTGAATTCCAGTTGTGTTCATTACATTCACTTATATGATAATACCCAGGGGAAAGTTATGAATCTAAATCTTTTTTTTTCCTAGTTATTATGTGTGCTTATCAAGAGGCATTTTTAAGTAATGATTTTCAACTCGGATTGAGGAATTGGAGAGCTGAGTTTGAATTCCAGTTGTGTTCATTACATTCAGCCCTATATGATAATACCCAGGGGAAAGTTATGAATCTAAATCTTTTTTTTTTTCCTAGTTATTATGTGCTTATCAAGAGGCATTTTTAAGTAATGATTTTCAACTCGGATTGAGGAATTGGAGAGCTGAGTTTGGAATTGTGCTGGTGTTCATTACATTCACTTATATGATAATACCCAGGGAAAGTTATGAATCTAACTTTTTTTTCTAGTTATTATGTGTGCTTATCAAGAGGCATTTTTAAGTAATGATTTTCAACCCGGATTGAGGAATTGGAGAGCTGAGTTTGGCTCCAGTTGTGTTCAGCTGCTATCTACTTTGAAAGGATAATACCCCAGGGGAAAGCAGAATCTAAATCTTTTTTTTTTCCTTAGTTATTATGTGCTTATCAAGGAAAGGTTACTAAGTAATGATTTTTCAGAACTCGGATTGAGGAATTAAGAGCTGAGTTTGACTCCAGTTGTGTTCATTACATTCACTGGTGTACATAATGTATCTAGGAGTTATGAATCTAAATCTTTTTTTTTTCCTAGTTATTATGTGTGCTTATCAAGAGGCATTTTTAAGTAATGATTTTCAACTCGGATTGAGTGAATTGGAGAGCTGAGTTTGAATTCCCAGTTGTGTTCATTACATTCACTTATATGATAATACCTGTGGGAAAGTTATGAATCTAAATCTTTTTTTTTTTTTCAGAAGTTATTATGTGTGCTTATCAAGAGGCATTTTTAAGTAATGATTTTCAACTCGGATTGAGGAATTGAGAGCTGAGTTTGAATTTCCAGTTGTGTTCATTACATTCACTTATATGATAACAATACCTTTAGGAAAGTTAAAGAATCTAAATCTTTTTTTTTTCCTAGTTATTAAGTGTGTGCTTATCAAGAGGCATTTTTAAGTAATGATTTTCAACTGGATTGGAGGAATTGGAGAGCTGAGTTTGAATTCCAGTTGTGTTCATTACATTCACTTATATGATAATACCCAGGGGAAAGTTATGAATCTAAATCTTTTTTTTTCCTAGTTATTATGTGCTTATCAAGAGGCATTTTTAAGTAATGATTTTCAACCTGGATTGAGGAATTGGAGAGCTGAGTTTGAATTGAAGCTGTGTTCATTACATTCACTTATATGATAATACCCAGGGGAAAGTTATGAATCTAAATCTTTTTTTTTCCTAGTTATTATGTGTGCTTATCAAGAGGCATTTTTAAGTAATGATTTTCAACTCGATTGAGGAATTGGAGAGCTGAGTTTGAATTCCAGTTGTGTTCATTACATTCACTTATATGATAATACCCAGGGGAAAGTTATGAATCTAAATCTTTTTTTTTTCCTAGTTATTATGTGTGCTTATCAAGAGGCATTTTTAAGTAATGATTTTCAACTCGGATTGAGGAATTGGAGAGAGCTGAGTTTGAATTCCAGTTGTGTTCATTACATTCACTTATATGATAATACCCAGGGGAAAGTTATGAATCTAAATCTTTTTTTTTTTCTAGTTATTATGTGTGTGTGCTATCAAGAGGCATTTTTAAGTAATGATTTTCAACTCGGATTGAGGAATTGAGAGCTGAGTTTGAATTCCAGTTGTGTTCATTACATTCACTTATATGATAATACCCAGGGGAAAGTTATGAATCTAAATCTTTTTTTTCTAGTTATTATGTGTGCTTATCAAGAGGCATTTTTAAGTAATGATTTTCAACTCGGATTGAGGAATTGGAGAGCTGAGTTGAATTCCAGTTGTGTTCATTACATTCACTTATATGATAATACCCAGGGGAAAGTTACAATCTAAATCTTTTTTTTTTCCTAGTTATTATGTGTGCTTATCAAGAGTATTTTTAAGTAATGATTTTCTTTCAACTCGGATTGAGGAATTGGAGAGCTGAGTTTGAATTCCAGTTGTGTTCATTACATTCACTTATATGATAATACCCAGGTAAGTTATGAATCTAAATCTTTTTTTTTTCCTAGTTATTATGTGTGTGCTTATCAAGAGGCATTTTTAAGTAATGATTTTCAACCTTGATTGAGAAATTGGAGAGCTGAGTTTGAATTCCAGTTGTGTTCATTACATTCTACTTTGTAGTATGAGCAATACCCAGGGGAAAGTTATGAATCTAAATCTTTTTTTTTTCCTAGTTATTATGTGTGCTTATCAAGAGGCATTTTTAAGTAATGATTTTCAACTCGGATTGAGGAATTGGAGAGCTGAGTTTGTTTCCAGTTGTGTTCATTACATTCACTTATATGATAATACCCAGGGGAAAGTTATGAATCTAAATTTTTTTTCCTGCAGCTATTATGTGTGCTTATCAAGAGGCATTTTTAAGTAATGATTTTCAACTCGGATTGAGGAATTGAGAGCTGAGTTTGACCAGTTGTGTTCATTACATTCACTTATATGATAATACCCAGGGAAAGTTATGAATCTAAATCTTTTTTTTTTTTCTAGTTATTATGTGTGCTTATCAAGAGGCATTTTTAAGTAATGATTTTCAACTCGGATTGAGGAATTCTGTGGAGAGCTGAGTTTGAATTCCAGTTGTGTTCATTACATTCACTTATATGATAATACCTAGGAAAGTTATGAATCTAAATCTTTTTTTTTTCCTAGTTATTATGTGTGCTTATCAAGAGGCATTTTTAAGTAATGATTTTCAACTCGGATTGAGGAATTGGAGAGCTGAGTTTGAATTCCAGTTGTGTTCATTACATTCACTTATATGATATTATGTGTGTATCAAGAGGCATTTTTAAGTAATGATTTTCAACTCGGATTAAGGAATTGGAGAGCTGAGTTTGAATTCCAGTTGTGTTCATTACATTCACTTATGTATTAATATACCAGGAAAGTTATGAATCTAAATCTTTTTTTTTCTAGTTATTATGTGCTTATCAAGAGGCATTTTTAAGTAATGATTTTCAACTCGGATTGAGGGAATTGGAGAGCTGAGTTTGAATTCCAGTTATGTTCATGCATTCACTTATATGATAATACCCAGGGGAAAGTTATGAATCTAAATCTTTTTTTTCCTAGTTATTATGTGTGCTTATCAAGAGGCATTTTTAAGTAATGATTTTCAACTCGGATTGAGGAATTGGAGAGCTGAGTTTGAATTCCAATTGTGTTATTTGTTGCTTATATGATAATACCCAGGGGAAAGTTATGAATCTAAATCTTTTTTTTTTCTAGTTATTATGTGCTTATCAAGAGGCATTTTTAAGTAATGATTTTCAACTCGGATTGTGAGGAATTGGAGAGCTGAGTTTGAATTCCAGTTGTGTTCATTACATTCACTTATATGATAATACCCAGAGAGTTGAATCTAAATCTTTTTTTCTAGTTATTATGTGCTTATCCAGAGGCATTTTAAGTAATGATTTTCAACTCGGATTGAGGAATTGGAGAGCTGAGTTTGAATTCCAGTTGTGTTCATTACATTCACTTATGTGTCTACCCAGGGGAAAGTTATGAATCTAAATCTTTTTTTTTCTAGTTATTATGTGTGCTTATCAAGAGGCATTTTTAAGTAATGATTTTCAACTCGGATTGAGGAATTGGAGAGCTGGTGAATTCCAGTTGTGTTCATTACATTCACTTATATGAATAATACAGGAAAGTTATGAATCTAAATCTTTTTTTCCTAGTTATTATGTGTGCTTATCAAGAGGCATTTTTAAGTAATGATTTTCAACTCGGATTGAGGAATTGGAGAGCTGAGTTTGAATTCAGTTGTGTTCATTACATTCACTTATATGATAATACCCAGGGGAAAGTATGAATCTAAATCTTTTTTTTTTTTCTAGTTATTATGTGTGCTTATCAAGAGGCATTTTTAAGTAATGATTTTCAACTCGGATTGAGGAATTGGAGAGCTGAGTTTGAATTCCAGTTGTGTTCATTACATTCACTTATATGATAATACCCAGGGGAAAGTTATGAATCTAAATCTTTTTCCTAGTTATTATGTGTGCTTATCAAGAGGCATTTTTAAGTAATGATTTTCAACTCGGATTGAGGTGGAGAGCTGAGTTTGAATTCCAGTTGTGTTCATTACATTCACTTATATGATAATACCCAGGGGAAAGTTATGAATCTAAATCTTTTTTTTTTCTAGTTATTATGTGTGCTTATCAAGAGGCATTTTTAAGTAATGATTTTCAACTCGGATTGAGGAATTGGAGAGCTGAGTTTGAATTCAGTTGTGTTCATTACATTCTTATATGATAATACCCAGGGGAAAGTTATGAATCTAAATCTTTTCCTAGTTATTATGTGTGCTTATCAAAGAGCATTTTTAAGTAATGATTTTCAACTCGGATGATGGAGCTGAGTTAGAATTCAGTTGTTGTACATTCTTATGATAATACCCAGGAAAGTTATGAATCTAAATCTTTTTTCCCACTAGTTATTATGTGTGCTTATCAAGAGGCATTTTTAAGTAATGATTTTCAACTCGGATTGAGGAATTGGAGAGCTGAGTTTGAATTCAGTTGTGTTCATTACATTCACTTATATGATAATACCCAGGGAAAGTTATGAATCTAAATCTTTTTTTTCCTAGTTATTATGTGTGCTTATCAAGAGGCATTTTTAAGTAATGATTTTCAACTCGGATTGAGGAATTGGAGAGCTGAGTTTGAATTCCAGTTGTGTTCATTACATTCACTTATATGATAATACCCAGGGAAAGTTATGAATCTAAATCTTTTTTTCCTAGTTATTATGTGCTTATCAAGAGGCATTTTTAAGTAATAAGTTTTCAACTCGGATTGAGGAATTGGAGAGCTGAGTTTGAATTCCAGTTGTGTTCATTACATTCACTTATATGATAATGCCAGGAAAGTTATGAATCTAAATCTTTTTTCCTAGTTATTATGTGTGCTTATCAAGAGGCATTTTTAAGTAATGATTTTCAACTCGGATTGAGGAATTGGAGAGCTGAGTTTGAATTCCAGTTGTGTTCATTACATTCACTTATATGATAATACCCAGGGGAAAGTTATGAATCTAAATCTTTTTTTCCTAGTTATTATGTGTGCTTATCAAAGAGCATTTTTAAGTAATGATTTTCAACTCGGATTGAGGAATTGGAGAGCTGAGTTTGAATTCCAGTTGTGTTCATTACATTCACTTATGATAATACCCAGGGGAAAGTTATGAATCTAAATCTTTTTCCTAGTTATTATGTGCTTATCAAGAGGCATTTTTAAGTAATGATTTTCAACTCGGATTGAGGAATTGGAGAGCTGAGTTTGAATTCCAGTTGTGTTCATTACATTCACTTATATGATAATACCCAGGGGAAAGTTATGAATCTAAATCTTTTTTTTCCTAGTTATTATGTGCTTATCAAGAGGCATTTTAAGTAATGATTTTCAACTCGGATTGAGGAATTGGAGAGCTGAGTTTGAATTCCAGTTGTGTTCATTACATTCACTTATATGATAATACCCAGGGGAAAGTTATGAATCTAAATCTTTTTTTTCTAGTTATTATGTGTGCTTATCAAGAGGCATTTTTAAGTAATGATTTTCAACTCGGATTGAGGAATTGGAGAGCTGAGTTTGAATTCCAGTTGTGTTCATTACATTCACTTATATGATAATACCCAGGGGAAAGTTATGAATCTAAATCTTTTTTTTCCTAGTTATTATGTGTGCTTATCAAGAGGCATTTTTAAGTAATGATTTTCAACTCGGATTAGGGAATTGGAGAGCTGAGTTTGAATTCCAGTTGTGTTCATTACATTCACTTATGTGATAATACCAAGGGGAAAGTTATGAATCTAAATCTTTTTTTTCTAGTTATTATGTGTGCTTATCAAGAGGCATTTTTAAGTAATGATTTTCAACTCGGATTGAGGTGGAGAGCTGAGTTTGAATTCAGTTGTGTTCATTACATTCACTTATATGATAATACCCAGGGGAAAGTTATGAATCTAAATCTTTTTTTTTTTCCTAGTTATTATGTGCTTATCAAGAGGCATTTTTAAGTAATGATTTTCAACTCGGATTGAGGAATTGGAGAGCTGAGTTTGAATTCCAGTTAATATTCGTACATTCCATATATGATAATACCCAGGGGAAAGTTATGAATCCTAAATCTTTTTCTGATTATTATGTATTGCTTATCAAGAGGCATTTTTAAGTAATGATTTTCAACTTTGGGATTGAGGAATTGGAGAGCTGAGTTTGAATTCCAGTTGTGTTCATTACATTCACTTATATGATAATACCAGAAGAGATTATGAATCTAAATCTTTTTTTTTCCTAGTTATTATGTGTGCTTATCAAGAGGCATTTTAAGTAATGATTTTCAACTCGGATTGAGGTGGAGAGCTGAGTTTGAATTCCAGTTGTGTTCATTACATTCCATATATGATAATACCCAGGGAAAGTTATGAATCTAAATCTTTTTTTTCCTAGTTATTATGTGTGCTTATCAAGAGGCATTTTAAGTAATGATTTTCAACTCGGATTGAGGAATTGGAGAGCTGAGTTTGAATTCCAGTTGTGTTCATTACATTCACTTATATGATAATGCCAGGGAAAGTTATGAATCTAAATCTTTTTTTCCTAGTTGTTATGTGCTTATCAAGAGGCATTTTTAAATGATTTTCAACTCGGATTGAGGAATTGGAGAGCTGATTTGAATTCCAGTTGTGTTCATTACATTCACTTATATGATAATACCCAGGGGAAAGTTATGAATCTAAATCTTTTTTTTTTCTAGTTATTATGTGTGCTTATCAAGAGGCATTTTTAAGTAATGATTTTCAACTCGGATTGAGGAATTGGAGAGCTGAGTTTGAATTCCAGTTGTGTTCATTACATTCACTTATATGATAATACCCAGGGGAAAGTTATGAATCTAAATCTTTTTTCCTGGTTAATTATACATGTGCTTATCAAGAGGCATTTTTAAGTAATGATTTTCAGCATCGGATTGAGGAATTGGAGAGCTGAGTTTGAATTTGATTGTGTTCATTACATTCACTTATATGATAATACCAGGGGAAAGTTATGAATCTAAATCTTTTTTTCCTAGTTATTATGTGTGCTTATCAAGAGGCATTTTTAAGTAATGATTTTCAACTCGGATTGAGGGAATTGGAGAGCTGAGTTTGAATTCAGTTGTGTTCATTACATTCACTTATATGATAATACCCAGGAAAGTTATGAATCTAAATCTTTTTTTTCCTAGTTATTATGTGCTTATCAAGAGGCATTTTTAAGTAATGATTTTCAACTCGGATTGAGGAGAGGTGGAGAGCTGAGTTTGAATTCAGGTTGTGTTCATTACATTCACTTATATGATAATACCCAGGAAAGTTATGAATCTAAATCTTTTTTTTTCCTAGTTATTATGTGTGCTTATCAAGAGGCATTTTTAAGTAATGATTTTCAACTCGGATTGAGGAATTGAAGCTGAGTTTGAATTCCAGTTATGTTCCATTACATTCACTTATATGATAATACCCAGGGGAAAGTTATGAATCTAAATCTTTTTTTTTTTTTCTAGTTATTATGTGCTTATCAAGAGAGGCATTTTTAAGTAATGATTTTCAACTCGGATTGAGGTGGAGAGCTGAGTTTGAATTCCAGTTGTGTTCATTACATTCACTTATATGATAATACCCAGGGGAAAGTTATGAATCTAAATCTTTTTTTTTTCCTAGTTATTATGTGCTTATCCAGAGGCATTTTTAAGTAATGATTTTCAACTCGGATTGAGGAATTGGAGAGCTGAGTTTGAATTCCAGTTGTGTTCATTACATTCACTTATATGATAATACCCAGGGGAAAGTTATGAATCTAAATCTTTTTTTTCCCTAGTTATTATGTGTGCTTATCAAGAGCATTTTTAAGTAATGATTTTCAACTCGGATTGAGGAATTGGAGAGCTGAGTTTGAATTCCAGTTGTGTTCATTACATTCACTTATATGATAATACCCAGGGGAAAGTTATGAATCTAAATCTTTTTTCTAGTTATTATGTGTGCTTATCAAGAGGCATTTTTAAGTAATGATTTTCAACTCGGATTGAGGAATTGGAGAGCTGAGTTTGAATTCCAGTTGTGTTCATTACATTCACTTATATGATAATACCCAGGGGAAAGTTGAATCTAAATCTTTTTTCTAGTTATTATGTGTGCTTATCAAGAGAGCATTTTTAAGTAATGATTTTCAACTCGGATTGAGGAATTGGAGAGCTGAGTTTGAATTCCAGTTGTGTTCATTACATTCACTTATATGATAATACCCAGGGGAAAGTTATGAATCTAAATCTTTCCTTAGTTATTATGTGTGCTTATCAAGAGGCATTTTTAAGTAATGATTTTCAACTCGGATTGAGGAATTGGAGAGCTGAGTTTGAATTCCAGTTGTGTTCATTACATTCACTTATATGATAATACCCAGGGGAAAGTTATGAATCTAAATCTTTTTTTCCTAGTTATTATACTGTGCTTATCAAGAGGCATTTTTAAGTAATGATTTTCAACTCGGATTGAGGAATTGGAGAGCTGAGTTTGAATTCCAGTTGTGTTCATTACATTAACTTATATGATAATACCCAGGGAAAGTTATGAATCTAAATCTTTTTTTCCTAGTTATTATGTGTGTATCAAGAGGCATTTTAAGTAATGATTTTCAACTCGGATTGAGGAATTGGAAAGCTGAGTTTGAATTCCAGTTGCATTACATTCACTTATATGATAATACCCAGGGGAAAGTTATGAATCTAAATCTTTTTTTTCCTAGTTATTATGTGCTTATCAAAAGGCATTTTTAAGTAATGATTTTCAACTCGGATTGAGGAATTGGAGGAAACTGAGTTTGAATTCCAGTTGTATTTCATTACATTCACTTATATGATAATACCCAGGGGAAAGTTATGAATCTAAATCTTTTTTTTTTTTCTAGTTATTATGTGTGCTTATCAAGAGGCATTTTTAAGTAATGATTTTCAACTCGGATTGAGGAATTGAAACTGAGTTTGAATTCCAGTTGTGTTCATTTCACTTATATGATAATACCCAGGGGAAAGTTATGAATCTAAATCTTTTTTTTTCCTAGTTATTATGTGCTTATCAAGAGGCATTTTTAAGTAATGATTTTCAACTCGGATTGAGGAATTGGAGAGCTGAGTTTGAATTCCAGTTGTGTTCATTACATTCACTTATATGATAATACTGAGGGAAAGTTATGAATCTAAATCTTTTTTTCCTAGTTATTATGTGCTTATCAAGAGGCATTTTTAAGCTGTGATTTTCAACTCGGATTGAGGAATTGGAGAGCGAGTTTGAATTCCAGTTGTGTTCATTACATTCCTTGTGTAATGATATTTCAGGAAAGTTATGAATCTAAATCTTTTTTTTCTAGTTATTATGTGCTTATCAAGAGGCATTTTTAAGTAATGATTTTCAACTCGGATTGAGGGTGGAGGCTGAGTTTGAATTCAGTTGTGTTCATTACATTCACTTATATGATAATACCCAGAGAAAGTTATGAATCTAAATCTTTTTTTTCCTAGTTATTATGTGTGCTTATCAAGAGGCATTTTTAAGTAATGATTTTCAACTCGGATTGAGGAATTGGAGAGCTGAGTTTGATTCAGTTGTGTTCATTACATTCACTTATATGATAATACCCAGGGGAAAGTTATGAATCTAAATCTTTTTTTCCTAGTTATTACATATTGTGCTTATCAAGAGGCATTTTCAGTAATGATTTTCAACTCGGATTGAGGAATTGGAGAGCTGAGTTTGAATTCAGTTATTGTTCATTACATTCACTTATGTATTAATACCAGGGGAAAGTTATGAATCTAAATCTTTTTTTCCTAGTTATTATGTGCTTATCAAGGCATTTTTAAGTAATGATTTTCAACTCGGATTGAGGAATTGGAGAGCTGAGTTTGAATTGATTGTGTTCATTACATTCACTTATATGATAATACCCAGGGGAAAGTTATGAATCTAAATCTTTCCTAGTTATTATGTGCTTATCGGAGGCATTTTTAATGATTTTCAACTCGGATTGAGGAATTGGAGAGCTGAGTTTGAATTCCAGTTGTGTTCATTACATTCACTTATATGATAATACGGGAAGAAGTTATGAATCTAAGTACTTTCCTGGTTATTGTAACATCAAGAGGCATTTTCCAGTAATGATTTTCAACTCGGATTGAGGAATTGGAGAGCTGGTTGGTTGATTTATGTTAATACATTACTTATGGAAACAATACCCAGGAAAGTTATGAATCTAAATCTTTTTCATTATTATGTGCTTATTGTATCAAGAGGCATTTTTAAGTAATGATTTTCAACTCGGATTGAGGAATTGGAGAGCTGAGTTTGAATTCCAGTTGTGTTCATTACATTCACTTGTAATGTATGCAGAAGTTATGATCAAAATCTTTCCTAGTTATTATGTGTGCTTATCAAGAGGCATTTTCAGTAATGATTTTCAACTCGGATTGAGGAATTGGAGAGCTGAGTTTGAATTCAGTTGTGTTCATACATTCACTTATATGATAATACCCAGGGGAAAGTTATGAATCTAAATCTTTTTTTTCCTAGTTATTATGTGTGCTTATCAGAGAGCATTTTTAAGTAATGATTTTCAACTCGGATTGAGGGAATTGGAAAGCTGAGTTTGAATTCCAGTTGTGTTCATTACATTCACTTATGTAGTAATACCCAGGGGAAAGTTATGAATCTAAATCTTTTTTTTCTAGTTATTATGTGTGCTTATCAAGAGGCATTTTTCAGTAATGATTTTCAACTCGGATTGAGGAATTGGAGAGCTGAATTTGAATTCCAGTTAATATTCCATTACATTCACTTATATGATGACAATGCAGAGGAAAGTTATGGATCCCAAATGTTTTTCTAATTGTATTGCTTATCAGGCATTTTTAAGTAATGATTTTCAACTCGGTTGAGGAATTGGAGAGCTGAGTTTTGAATTCAGTTGTATTCATTACATTCACTTATATGATAATACCCAGGGAAAGTTATGAATCTAAATCTTTTTTTTTCCTAGTTATTATGTGCTTATCAAGAGGCATTTTAAGTAATGATTTTCAACTCGGATTGAGGAATTGGAGAGCTGAAGTTTGAATTCCAGTTGTGTTCATTACATTCACTTATATGATAATATGAGAAGGTGCTGAATCTAAATCTTTTTTTTTTTATGGTTATTATGTGTGCTTATCAGGCATTTTTAAGTAATGATTTTAAACTCAGGTTGAGGAATTGGAGAGCTGAGTTTGAATTCAGTTGTGTTCATTACATTCACTTATGTGTAATTATTCACCAGGAAAGTTGAATCTAAATCTTTTTTTCTAGTTGTGTGTGTATCAAGAGGCATTTTTAAGTAATGATTTTCAGCTCGGATTGAGGAATTGGAGAGCTGAGTTTGAATTCAGTGTGTTTCATTACATTCACTTATATGATAATACCCAGGGGAAAGTTATGAATCTAAAATATTTTTTTAAGTTATTATGTGTGTAATAAAAGGCATTTTTCAGTAATGATTTCAACCTAGGATTGGGAATTGAAATAGAGTTTGGTTCCAGTTGTCATTCGCCTTGTTTTGCATTCACTTATGTGATATTTTGGGGAAAGTTGAATCTAAATCTTTTTTTTTCTAGTTATTATGTGTGCTTATCAAGAGGCATTTTTAAGTAATGATTTTCAAGCTCGGATTGAGGAATTGGAGAGCTGAGTTTGAATTCCAGTTATTCATTACATTCACTTATATGGTAATACCAGAAGAGGTTATGAATCTAAATCTTTTTTTTTCAAGTTATTATGTGTGCTTATCAAGAGCATTTTTAAGTAATGATTTTCAACTCGGATTGAGGAATTGGAGAGCTGAGTTTGAATTCCAGTTGTGTTCATTACATTCACTTATATGATAATACCCAGGGGAAAGTTATGAATCTAAATCTTTTTTTTTATAGTTATTATGTGTGCTTATCAAGAGGCATTTTCAGTAATGATTTTCAACTCGGATTGAGGAATTGGAGAGCTGAGTTTTGAATTCAGTTGTGTTCATACATTCACTTATATGATGTTGGAAAGTTATGAATCTAAATCTTTTTTTTTTCCTAGTTCTATTATGTGCTTATCAAGAGGCATTTTTAAGTAATGATTTTCAACTCGGATTGAGGGTGGAGAGCTGAGTTTGAATTCCAGTTGTGTTCATTACATGTATATGATAATACCCAGGGGAAAGTTATGAATCTAAATCTTTTTTTTTCTAATTCATATGTGCTTATCAAGAAGGCATTTTCAGTAATGATTTTCAACTCGGATTGAGGAATTGGAGAGCTGAGTTTGAATTCCAATTGTGTTCATTACATTCACTTATGATAATACCCAGGAAAGTTATGAATCTAAATCTTTTTTCCTGAATTATTATGTGCTTATCAAGAGGCATTTTAAGTAATGATTTTCAACTCGGATTGAGGAATTGGAGAGCTGAGTTTGAATTCCATTTGAGTTCATTACATTCACTTATGATAATACCCAGGGGAAAGTTATGAATCTAAATCTTTTTCTAGTTATTATGTGTGCTTATCAAGAGGCATTTTTAAGTAATGATTTTCAACTCGGATTGAGGAATTGGAGAGCTGAGTTTGAATTCCAGTTGTGTTCATTACATTCACTTATATGATAATACCCAGGGGAAAGTTATGAATAGAAATCTTTTTCCTAGTTATTATGTGTGCTTATCAAGAGGCATTTTTAAGTAATGATTTTCAACTCGGATTACAGAATTGGAGAGCTGAGTTTTGAATTCATTTGAGTTCATTACATTCACTTATATGATAATACCCAGGGGAAAGTTATGAATCTAAATCTTTTTTTCTAGTTATTATGTGTGCTTATCAAGAGGCATTTTTAAGTAATGATTTTCAACTCGGATTGAGGAATTGGAGAGCTGAGTTTTGAATTCAGTTATTGTGTTCATTACATTCACTTATATGAAGCTACTTGGGGAAAGTTATGAATCTAAATCTTTTCCTAGTTATTGTATTGCTTATCAAGAGGCATTTTTAAGTAATGATTTCAACTCGGATTGAGGAATTGGAGAGCTGAGTTTGAATTCCATTTTGAGTTCATTACATTCACTTATATGATAATAATGCAGAAGGATTATGAATCTAAATCTTTTTCTAGTTATTATGTGTGCTTATCAAGAGGCATTTTTAAGTAATGATTTTCAGCTCGGATTGAGGAATTGGAGAGCTGAGTTTGAATTCCATTTGAGTTCATTACATTCACTTATATGATAATACCCAGGGGAAAGTTGAATCTAAATCTTTTTTTTTTCTAGTTGTGTGCTTATCAAGAGGCATTTTTAAGTAATGATTTTCAACTCGGATTGAGGAATTGGAGAGCTGAGTTTGAATTCCAGTTGTGTTCATTACATTCCATATCAGTAATGCAGAAGTTATGAATCTAAATCTTTTTTTCCTAGTTATTATGTGTGCTTATCAAAAGGCATTTTTAAGTAATGATTTTCAACTCGGATTGAGGAATTGGAGAGCTAGCAGGTTGAATTCCATTTGAGTTCATTACATTCACTTATATGATAATACCCAGGAAAGTTATGAATCTAAATCTTTTTTTTTCTAGTTATTATGTGTGCTTATCAAGAGGCATTTTTAAGTAATGATTTTCAACTCGGATTGAGGAATTGGAGAGCTGAGTTTAGTTAGTTGTGTTCATTACATTCACTTATATGATAATACCCAGGGGAAAGTTATGAATCTAAATCTTTTTTTTTTCTAGTTATTATGTGCTTATCAAGAGGCATTTTTAAGTAATGATTTTCAACTCGGATTGAGGAATTGGAGAGCTGAGTTTGAATTCCAGTTGTGTTCATTACATTCACTTATATGAAGTAATACCCAGGGGAAAGTTATGAATCTAAATCTTTTTTTCTAGTTATTATGTGTGCTTATCAAGAGGCATTTTTAAGTAATGATTTTCAACTCGGATTGAGGAATTGGAGAGCTGAGTTTGAATTCCAGTTGTGTTCATTACATTCACTTATATGATAATACCCAGGGGAAAGTTATGAATCTAAATCTTTTTTTTCCTAGTTATTATGTGTGCTTATCAAGAGGCATTTTTAAGTAATGATTTTCAACTAGGATTGAGGAATTGGAAAGCTGAGTTTGAATTCCATTTGAGTTCATTACATTCACTTGGTAATACCCAGGAAAGTTATGAATCTAAATCTTTTTTTTTCTAGATTATTATGTGCTTATCAAGAGGCATTTTTAAGTAATGATTTTCAACTCGGATTCAGGGAATTGGAGAGCTGAGTTTAGTTTGATTGTGTTCATTACATTCACTTATATGATAATACTGAGGAAAGTTATGAATCTAAATCTTTTTCCTAGTTATTATGTGCTTATCCAAGAGGCATTTTTAAATGATTTTCAACTCGGATTGAGGAATTGGAGAGCTGAGTTTATGTTGAGTTCATTACATTCACTTATGTAAGTAATGCAGAGAGGATTACATGGAATCTAAATCTTTTTTTCTGGTTATTATGTGCTTATCAAGAAACGCATTTTTAAGTAATGATTTTCTTCCGGATTGAGGAATTGGAAGTGAGTTTGATTCAGAGATTAGTAATTTCATTACATTCACTTATATGATAATACCCAGGAAAGTTATGAATCTAAATCTTTTTTCTGGTTATTATGTGCTTATCAAGAGCATTTTAAGTAATGATTTTCAACTCGGATTGAGGAATTGGAGAGCTGAGTTTGAATTCCAGTTGTGTTCATTAACATTCACTTATGATAATATTGCAGGAAAGTTATGAATCTAAATCTTTTTTTTTTCTAGTTATTATGTGTGCTTATCAAGAGGCATTTTTAAGTAATGATTTTCAACTCCGGATTGAGGAATTGGAGAGCTGAGTTTGAATTCCAGTTGTGTTCATTACATTCACTTATATAAAGTAATACCCAGGGGAAAGTTATGAATCTAAATCTTTCCTAGTTATTATGTGTGCTTATCAAGAGGCATTTTTAAGTAATGATTTTCAACTCGGATTGAGGAATTGGAGAGCTGAGTTTGAATTACATTGCTGGATTATTTGTTCACTTATACAATGTGCAGAAGAAGTTATGAATCTAAATCTTTTTCTAGTTATTATGTGTGCTTATCAAGAGGCATTTTTAAATGATTTCAACTCGGATTGAGGAATTGGAGAGCTGAGTTTGAATTCCAGTTGTGTTCATTACATTCACTTATATGATAATACCCAGGGGAAAGTTATGAATCTAAATCTTTTTTTTCTAGTTATTATGTGTGCTTATCAAGAGGCATTTTTAAGTAATGATTTTCAACTCGGATTGAGGAATTGGAGAGCTGAGTTTGAATTCCAGTTAATGTTCATTACATTCCTTATGATAATACCCAGGGAAAGTTATGAATCTAAATCTTTTTTCTAGTTGTGTGTGCTTATCAAGAGGCATTTTTAAGTAATGATTTTCAACTCGGATTGAGGAATTGGAGAGCTGAGTTTGAATTCCAGTTGTGTTCATTACATTCACTTATATGATAATACCCAGAAGTTATGAATCTAAATCTTTTTTTTTTCCTAGTTATTATGTGTGCTTATCAAGAGCATTTAGTAATGATTTTCAACTCGGATTGAGGGTGGAGAGCTGAGTTTGAATTCCAGTTGTGTTCATTACATTCACTTATATGATAATACCCAGGGGAAGTTATGAATCTAAATCTTTTTTTTTTTCTAGTTATTATGTGTGCTTATCAAGAGGCATTTTTAAGTAATGATTTTCCATCGGATGAGAGTTGGAGAGCTGAGTTTGAATTCCAGTTGTGTTCATTACATTCACTTATATGATAATACCCAGGGGAAAGTTATGAATCTAAATCTTTTTTTTCCTAGTTATTATGGCTTATCAAGAGGCATTTTTAAGTAATGATTTTTCAACTCGGATTGAGGAATTGGAGAGCTGAGTTTGAATTCCAGTTGTGTTCATTACATTCACTTATATGATAATACCCAGGAAAGTTATGAATCTAAATCTTTTTTTTTCTAGTTGATATGTGTGCTTATCAAGAGGCATTTTTAAGTAATGATTTTCAACTCGGATTGAGGAATTGGAGAGCTGAGTTTGAATTCCAGTTGTGTTCATTACATTCACTTATATGATAATACCCAGGGGAAAGTTATGAATCTAAATCTTTTTTTTCCTAGTTATTATGTGCTTATCAAGAGGCATTTTTAAGTAATGATTTTCAACTCGGATTGAGGAATTGGAGAGCTGAGTTTGAATTCCAGTTGTGTTCATTACATTCACTTATATGATAATACCCAGGGGGAAAGTTATGAATCTAAATCTGCTTTCCTAGTTATTATGTGTGCTTATCAAAGAGCATTTTTAAGTAATGATTTTCAACTCGGATTGAGGAATTGGAGAGCTGAGTTTGAATTCCAGTTGTGTTCATTACATTCATATATGATAATACCCAGGGAAAGTTATGAATCTAAATCTTTTTTTCTAGTTATTATGTGTGCTTATCAAGAGGCATTTTTAAGTAATGATTTTCAACTCGGATTGAGGGTGGAGAGCTGAGTTTGAATTCCAGTTGTGTTCATTACATTCACTTATATGATAATACAGGAAAGTTATGAATCTAAATCTTTTTTTTTCTAGTTATTATGTGTGCTTATCAAGAGGCATTTTTAAGTAATGATTTTCAACTCGGATTGAGAATTGGAGAGCTGAGTTTGAATTCCAGTTGTGTTCATTACATTTATATGATAATACCCAGGAAAGTTATGAATCTAAATCTTTTTTTTTCTAGTTATTATGTGTGCTTATCAAGAGGCATTTTTAAGTAATGATTTTCAACTCGGATTGAGGAATTGGAGAGCTGAGTTTGAATTCAGTTGTGTTCATTACATTCACTTGCTGATAATACCCAGGGGAAAGTTATGAATCTAAATCTTTTTTCCTAGTTATTATGTGTGCTTATCAGAGAGCATTTTTAAGTAATGATTTTCAACTCGGATTGAGGAATTGGAGAGCTGAGTTTGAATTCCAGTTGTGTTCATTCTGTTTCCTTATCGGATAATACCCAGGGGGAAAGTATGAATCTAAATCTTTTTTTTTCTAGTTATTATGTGTGCTTATCAAAGAGCATTTTTAAGTAATGATTTTCAACTCGGATTGAGGAATTGGAAGCTGAGTTTGAATTCCAGTTGTGTTCATTACATTCCTTATGATAATACCAGGGGAAAGTTATGAATCTAAATCTTTTTTCTAGATTATGTGTGCTTATCAAAAGGCATTTTTAAGTAATGATTTTCAACTCGGATTGAGGAATTGGAGAGCTGAGTTTGAATTCCAGTTGTGTTCATTACATTCACTTATATGAATAATACCCAGGAAAGTTATGAATCTAAATCTTTTTTTTTTCTAGTTATTATGTGTGCTTATCAAGAGGCATTTTTTAGGCCTTGATTTTCAACTCGGATTGAGGAATTGGAGAGCTGAGTTTGAATTCCAGTTGTGTTCATTACATTCACTTATATGAAGTAATACCCAGGGGAAAGTTATGAATCTAAATCTTTTTTTTTTCCTAGTTATTATGTGTGCTTATCAGGCATTTTTAAGTAATGATTTTCAACTCGGATTGAGGTGTTGAGCTGAGTTTGAATTCCAGTTGGCTATTCATTACATTCACTTATATGATAATACCCAGAAGGTGGAATCTAAATCTTTTTTTCCTAGTTATTATGTGTGCTTATCAAGAGGCATTTTAGTAATGATTTTCAACTCGGATTGAGGAATTGAAGTGAGTTTGAATTCAGTTTTCATTAATAAAATTTCACTTATATGATAATACCCAGGGGAAAGTTATGAATCTAAATCTTTTTTTCTAGTTATTATGTGTGCTTATCAAGAGGCATTTTTATTTATTGATTTTCAACTCGGATTGAGGAATTGGAGAGCTGAGTTTGAATTCCAGTTGTGTTCATTACATTCACTTATGATAATACCCAGGGGAAAGTTATGAATCTAAATCTTTTTTTCCTAGTTATTATGTGTGCTTATCAAGAGGCATTTTTAAGTAATGATTTTCAACTCGGATTGAGGAATTGGAGAGCTGAGTTTGAATTCCAGTTGTGTTCATTACATTCACTTATATGATAATGCCAGAAGAAGTTATGAATCTAAATCTTTTTTTCTAGTTATTATGTGCTTATCAAGAGAGCATTTTTAAGTAATGATTTTCAACTCGGATTGAGGAATTGGAGAGCTGAGTTTGAATTCCAGTTGTATGTATACATTCACTTATATGATAATACCCAGGGGAAAGTTATGAATTAAATCTTTTTTCCTAGTTAATGTGTGCTTATCAAGAGGCATTTTTAAGTAATGATTTTCAACTCGGATTGAGGAATTGGAGGAAAGCTAGTTTGAATTCCAGTTGTGTTCATTACATTCATATATACAAGTAATACCCAGGGGAAAGTTATGAATCTAAATCTTTTTTCTAGTTATTATGTGTGCTTATCAAGAGGCATTTTAAGTAATGATTTTCAACTCGGATTGAGGAATTGAAGCTGAGTTTGAATTCAGTTGTATTCCATTACATTCACTTATATGATAATACCCAGGGGAAAGTTATGGATCTAAATCTTTTCTAGTTATTATGTGCTTATCAAGAGGCATTTTTAAGTTTTTAACTCGGATTGAGGAATTGGAGAGCTGAGTTTGAATTCCAGTTGTGTTCATTACATTCACTTATATGATACCCAGGGGAAAGTTATGAATCTAAATCTTTTTAGTTATTATGTGCTTATCGAGAGGGCATTTTTAAGTAATGATTTTCAACTACAGGGACCCAGGAATTGGAGGGCAGGTTTGAATTTACAGTTGTGTTCATTACATTCACTTATGTGATAATATGCCAGGGGAAAGTTATGAATCTAAATCTTTTTTTTTTTCTGAATTGTGCTGTGCTTATCAAGAGGCATTTTAAGTAATGATTTTCAACTCGGATTAGAATTGGAGAGCTGAGTTTGAATTCCAGTTGTGTTCATTACATTCACTTATATGATAATACCCAGGGGAAGAAGTTATGAATCTAAATCTTTTTTTCTAATTATTATGTGTGCTTATCAAGAGGCATTTTTAAGTAATGATTTTCAACTCGGATTGAGGAATTGGAGAGCTGAGTTTGGTTCCAGTTGTGTTCATTACATTCACTTATATGATAATACCCAGGGGAAAGTTATGAATAAATCTTTTTTTCCTAGTTATTATGTGTGCTTATCAAGAGGCATTTTTAAGTAATGATTTTCAACGGATTGGGAATTGGAGAGCTGAGTTTGAATTCAGTTGTGTTCATTACATTCACTTATATGATAATACCCAGGGAAAGTTATGAATCTAAATCTTTTTTTCCTAGTTATTATGACTTATCAAGAGGCATTTTTAAGTAATGATTTTCAACTCGGATTGAGGAATTGGAGAGCTGAGTTTGAATTCCAGTTGTGTTCATTACATTCCTTATGATATTAATGCCAGGGAAAGTTATGAATCTAAATCTTTTCCTAGTTATTATGTGTGCTTATCAAGAGGCATTTTTAAGTAATGATTTTCAACTCGGATTGAGGAATTGAAGCTGATTTAATTCCAGTGTGTTATTACATTCACTTATGTAATGTTACTTACAGGGGAAAGTTGAATCCAAATATTTTTTTCCTAGTTATTATGTGTGCTTATCAAGAGGCATTTTAAGTAATGATTTTCAACTCGGATTGAGGAATTGGAGAGCTGAGTTTGAATTCCAGTTGTGTTCATTACATTCACTTATATGATAATACCCAGGAAAGTTATGAATCTAAATCTTTTTTTCCTAGTTATTTCCTTGCTTATCAAAGAGGCATTTTTAAGCTATTGATTTTCAACTCGGATTGAGGAATTGGAAAGCTGAGTTTGAATTCCAGTTGTGTTCATTACATTCACTTATATGATATTACCCAGGGAAAGTTATGAATCTAAATCTTTTCTGATTATTATGTGTGCTTATCAAGAGGCATTTTAGTAATGATTTTCAGCTCGGATTGAGGAATTAGGCTGAGTTTGAATTCCAGTTGTATTCATTACATTCACTTATATGACCTTTGGAAAGTTATGAATCTAAATCTTTTTTCCTAGTTATTATGTGTGCTTATCAAGAGGCATTTTTAAGTAATGATTTTCAACTCGGATTGAGGAATTGGAGAGCTGAGTTTTGAATTTAGTTGACCATTACATGTATGATAATACCCAGGGGAAAGTTATGAATCTAAATCTTTTCCTAGTTATTATGTGTATCAAAGGCATTTTTAAGTAATGATTTTCAACTCGGATTATGGGGAATTGGAGAGCTGAGTTTGAGTTGTGTTGGTATTCACTTATATGATAATACCCAGAGAGATTATGAATCTAAATCTTTTTTTCCTAGTTATTATGTGTGCTTATCAAGAGGCATTTTTAAGTAATGATTTTCAACTCGGATTGAGGAATTGGAAGCTGAGTTTGAATTCCAGTTGTGTTCATTACATTCACTTATATGATAATACCCAGGGGAAAGTTATGAATCTAAATCTTTTTTCTAGTTATTATGTGTGTATCAAGAGGCATTTTTAAGTAATGATTTTCAGCTCGGATTGAGGAATTGGAGAGCTGAGTTTGAATTCAGTTGTGTTCATTACATTCACTTATATGATGATACCGGGAAAGTTATGAATCTAAATCTTTTTTTTTTTTCTAGTTATTATGTCATGTGCTTATCAAGAGGCATTTTTAAGTAATGATTTTCAACTCGGATTGAGGAATTGGAGAGCTGAGTTTGAATTCCAGTTGTGTTCATTACATTCACTTATATGATAATACCCAGGGGAAAGTTATGAATCTAAATCTTTTTTTCCTAGTTATTATGTGTGCTTATCAAGAGGCATTTTTAAGTAATGATTTTCAACTCGGATTGAGGAATTGGAGAGCTGAGTTTGAATTCCGGTTGTGTTCATTACATTCACTTATATGATAATACCAGGGAAAGTTATGAATCTAAATCTTTTTTTCCTAGTTATTATGTGTGCTTATCAAGAGGCATTTTTAAGTAATGATTTTCAACTCGGATTGAGGAATTGGAGAGCTGAGTTTGAATTCCAGTTGTGTTCATTACATTCACTTATGTAATGTTACAGGGGAAAGTTATGAATCTAAATCTTTTTTTTCATTATTATGTGTTATCAAGAGGCATTTTTAAGTAATGATTTTCAACTCGGATTGAGGAATTGGAGAGCTGAGTTTGAATTCCAGTTGTGTTCATTACATTCACTTATATGATAATACCCAGGAAAGTTATGAATCTAAATCTTTTTTTTCTAGTTATTATGTGTGCTTATCCAGAGGCATTTTTAAGTAATGATTTCAACTCGGATTGAGGAATTCAGAGCTGAGTTTGAATTCCAGTTGTGTTCATTACATTCATATATGATAATACCCAGGGGAAAGTTATGAATCTAAATCTTTTTCTAGTTATTATGTGCTTATCAAGAGCATTTTTAAGTAATGATTTTCCAACTCGGATTGAGGAATTGGAGAGCTAGTTTGAATTCCAGTTGTGTTCATTACATTCACTTATATGATAATACCCAGGGAAAAGTTATGAATCTAAATCTTTTTTTTTTCCTAGTTATTATGTGTGTATCAGAGGCATTTTTAAGTAATGATTTTCAACTCGGATTGAGGAATTGGAGAGCTGAGTTTGAATTCAGTTGTGTTCATTACATTCATATATGATAATACCCAGGGGAAAGTTATGAATCTAAATCTTTTTTTCTAGTTATTGTATTGTGCTTATCAAGAGGCATTTTTAAGTAATGATTTTCAACTCGGATTGAGGAATTGGAGAGCTGAGTTTGAATTCCAGTTGTGTTCATTACATTCACTTATATGATAATACCCAGGGGTGTGAATCTAAATCTTTCTAGTTATTATGTGTGCTTATCAGAGGCATTTTTAAGTAATGATTTTCAACTCGGATTGAGGAATTGGAGAGCTGAGTTTGGTTGATTATGTTCATTACATTCACTTATATGATAATACCCAGGGGAAAGTTATGAATCTAAATCTTTTTTTTTTTTCTAGTTATTATGTGTGCTTATCAAGAGGCATTTTTAAGTAATGATTTTCAACTCGGATTGAGGAATTGGAGAGCTGAGTTTGAATTTAGATTGTGTTCTTCATTCACTTATATGTTAATACCCAGGGGAAAGTTATGAATCTAAATCTTTCCTAGTTATTATGTGTGCTTATCAAGAGCATTTTTAAGTAATGATTTTCAACTCGGATTGAGGAATTGGAAGAGCTGATTTGAATTCAGTTGTGTTCATTACATTCACTTATATGATAATACCCAGGAAAGTTATGAATCTAAATCTTTTTTTTTCTAGTTATTATGTGTGCTTATCAAGAGGCATTTTTAAGTAATGATTTTCAACTCGGATTGAGGAATTGGAGAGCTGAGTTTGAATTCCAGTTGTGTTCATTACATTCACTTATGATAATACCCAGGAAAGGATATAGATCTAAATCTTTTTTCTGGAACAGCCCATGTAACTTATCAAGAGGCATTTTTAAGTAATGATTTTCAACTCGGATTGAGGAATTGGAGAGCTGAGTTTGAATTCCAGTTGTGTTCATTACATTCATATGTAAATGTACAGGAAAGTTATGAATCTAAATCTTTTTTTTCTAGTTATTATGTGTGCTTATCAAGAGGCATTTTTAAGTAATGATTTTCAACTCGGATTGAGGAATTGGAGAGCTGAGTTTGAATTCCAGTTGTGTTCATTACATTCACTTATATGATAATACCCAGGGGAAAGTTATGAATCTAAATCTTTTTTTCAGTTATTATGTGTGCTTATCAAGAGGCATTTTTAAGTAATGATTTTCAACTCGGATTGAGGAATTGGAGAGCTGAGTTTGAATTCCAGTTGTGTTCATTACATTCACTTATATGATAATACCCAGGGGAAAGTTATGAATCTAAATCTTTTTCTAGTTATTATGTGTGCTTATCAAGAGGCATTTTTTTAAGTAATGATTTTCAACTCGGATTGAGGAATTGGAGAGCTAGTTTGAATTCAGTTGTGTTCATTACATTTCCTTATATGATAATGCAGAAGAGATTATGAATCTAAATCTTTTTTTCCTAGTTATTATATTGTGCTTATCAAGAGGCATTTTAAGTAATGATTTTCAACTCGGATTGAGGAATTGGAGAGCTGAGTTTGAATTCCAGTTGTATTCATTACATTCACTTATATGATAATACCCAGGAAAGTTATGAATCTAAATCTTTTTTTTTCTAGTTATTATGTGTGCTTATCCAGAGGCATTTTTTAAGTAATGATTTTCAACTCGGATTGAGGAATTGAGCTGAGTTTGAATTCCCAGTTGTGTTCATTACATTCACTTATATGATAATACCCAGGGGAAAGTTATGAATCTAAATCTTTTTTCCTAGTTATTATGCCTTGTATCAAGAGGCATTTTTAAGTAATGATTTTCAACTCGGATTGAGGAATTGGAGAGCTGATTTGAATGATTGTGTTCATTACATTCTTATATGATAATACTTGGGGGAAAGTTATGAATCTAAATCTTTTTTTTCTAGTTATTATGTGCTTATCGAAGCATTTTTAAGTAATGATTTTCAACTCGGATTGAGGAATTGGAGAGCTGAGTTTGAATTCAGTTATGTTCATTACATTCACTTATATGATAATACCCAGGGGGAAAGTTATGAATCTAAATCTTTTTTTTTCCTAGTTATTATGTGTGCTTATCAAGAGGCATTTTTAAGTAATGATTTTCAACTCGGATTGAGGAATTGGAGAGCTGAGTTTGAATTCCAGTTGTGTTCATTACATTCACTTATATGATAATACCCAGGGGAAAGTTATGAATCTAAATCTTTTCCTAGTTATTATGTGTGCTTATCAGAAGCATTTTTAAGTAATGATTTTCAACTCGGATTGAGGAATTGGAGAGCTGAGTTTGAATTCAGTTGTGTTCATTACATTCACTTATGATAATACCCAGGGGAGAAGTTATGAATCTAAATCTTTTTTTCCTAGTTATTATGTGTGCTTATCCAAAGAGCATTTTTAAGTAATGATTTTCAACTCGGATTGAGGAATTGGAGAGCTGAGTTTGAATTCCAGTTGTGTTCATTACATTCACTTATATTGATAATACCCAGGGGAAAGTTATGAATCTAAATCTTTTTTTTTTCTAGTTATTATGTGTGCTTATCAAGAGGCATTTTTAAGTAATGATTTTCAACTCGGATTGAGGAATTGGAGAGCTGAGTTTGAATTCCAGTTGTGTTCATTACATTCACTTATATGATAATACCCAGGGGAAAGGTTATGAATCTAAATCTTTTTTTTTTCCTAGTTATTATGTGTGCTTATCAAGAGGCATTTTAAGTAATGATTTCCAACTCGGATTGAGGAATTGGAGAGCTGAGTTTGAATTCCAGTTGTGTTCATTACATTCACTTATATGATAATACCCAGGGGAAGTTATGAATCTAAATCTTTTTCTAGTTATTATGTGTGCTTATCAAGGGCATTTTTAAGTAATGATTTTCAACTCGGATTGAGGAATTGGAGAGCTGAGTTTGAATTCCAGTTGTGTTCATTACATTCACTTATATGATAATACCCAGGGAAAGTTATGAATCTAAATCTTTCCTAGTTATTATGTGTGCTTATCAAGAGGCATTTTTAAGTAATGATTTTCAACTCGGATTGAGGAATTGGAGAGCTGAGTTTGAATTCAGTTGTGTTCATTACATTCACTTATATGATAATACCCAGGGGAAAGTTATGAATCTAAATCTTTTTTTCTAGTTATTATGTGCTTATCAAGAGGCATTTTTAAGTAATGATTTTCAACTCGGATTGAGGAATTGGAAAGCTGAGTTTGAATTCAGTTGTGTTCATTACATTCACTTATATGATAATACCCAGGGAAAGTTATGAATCTAAATCTTTTTTTCCTAGTTATTATGTGCTTATCAAGAGGCATTTTAAGTAATGATTTTCCAACTCGGATTGAGGAATTGGAGAGCTGAGTTTGAATTCAGTTGTGTTCATTACATTCACTTATATGATAATACCCAGGGGAAAGTTATGAATCTAAATCTTTTTTTCCTAGTTATTATGTGTGCTTATCAAGAGGCATTTTTAAGTAATGATTTTCAACTCGGATTGAGGAATTGGAGAGCTGAGTTTGAATTCCAGTTGTGTTCATTACATTCACTTATATGATAATACCCAGGGGAAAGTTATGAATCTAAATCTTTTTTCTGATTATTATGTGTGTATCAAGAGGCATTTTTAAGTAATGATTTTCAACTCGGATTGAGGAATTGGAGAGCTGAGTTTGAATTCCAGTTGTGGTATTACATTCCTTTATATGATAATACCCAGGGGAAAGTTATGAATCTAAATCTTATAGTTATTATGTGTGCTTACAAGAGGCATTTTTAAGTAATGATTTTCAACTCGGATTGAGGAATTGGAAAACAGTTCCAGTTGTGTTCATTACATTCACTTATATGATAATACCCAGGGGAAAGTTATGAATCTAAATCTTTTTTTCCTAGTTATTATGTGTGTATCAGAAGGCATTTTTAAGTAATGATTTTCAGCTCGGATTGAGGAATTGGGCTGAGTTTTGTTGAATTCCCAGTTGTGTTCATTACATTCACTTATATGATAATACCCAGGGAAATTTCTGAATCTAAATCTTTTTTTCCTAGTTATTATGTGTGCTTATCAAGAGGCATTTTTAAGTAATGATTTTCAACTCGGTTAAGTTAGAGCTGAGTTTGAATTCCAGTTGTGTTCATTACATTCACTTATATGATAATACCCAGGAAAGTTATGAATCTAAATCTTTTTTTTTCTAGTTATTATGTGTGTATCAAGAGGCATTTTTAAGTAATGATTTTCAACTCGGATTGAGGAATTGGAGAGCTGAGTTTGAATTCAGTTGTGTTCATTACATTCACTTATATGATAATACCCAGGGGAAAGTTATGAATCTAAATCTTTTTCTAGTTATTATGTGTGCTTATCAAGAGGCATTTTAAGTAATGATTTTCAACTCGGATTGAGGGAATTGGAGAGCTGAGTTTGAATTCCAGTTGTGTTCATTACATTCACTTATATGATAATACCCAGGGGGAAAGTTATGAATCTAAATCTTTTTTTCCTAGTTATTATGTGTGCTTATCAAGAGGCATTTTTAAGTAATGATTTTCAACTCGGATTGAGGAATTGGAGAGCTGAGTTTGAATTCCAGTTGTGTTCATTACATTCACTTATATGATAATACCCAGGGAAAGTTATGAATCTAAATCTTTTTTTCTAGTTATTATGTGTGCTTATCAAGAGGCATTTTTAAGTAATGATTTTCAACTCGGATTGAGGAATTGGAGAGCTGAGTTTGAATTCCAGTTGTGTTCATTACATTCACTTATATGATAATACCCAGGGAAAGTTATGAATCTAAATCTTTTTTCCTAGTTATTATGTGTGCTTATCAAGAGGCATTTTTAAGTAATGATTTTCAACTCGGATTGAGGAATTGGAGAGCTGAGTTTGAATTCCAGTTGTGTTCATTACATTCACTTATATGATAATACCCAGGGGAAAGTTATGAATCTAAATCTTTTTTTTTCTAGTTATTATGTGTGCTTATCAAGAGGCATTTTTAAGTAATGATTTTCAACTCGGATTAGAATTGGAGAGCTGAGTTTGAATTCCAGTTGTGTTCATTACATTCACTTATATGATAATACCCAGGGGAAAGTTATGAATCTAAATCTTTTTTTTTCTAGTTATTATGTGCTTATCAAGAGGCATTTTTAAGTAATGATTTTCAACTCGGATTGAGGAATTGGAGAGCTGAGTTTGAATTCCAGTTGTGTTCATTACATTCACTTATATGATAATACCCAAGGAAAGTTATGAATCTAAATCTTTTTTTTTCTAGTTATTATGTGTGCTTATCAAGAGGCATTTTTAAGTAATGATTTTCAACTCGGATTGAGGAATTGGAGAGCTGAGTTTGAATTCAGTTGTGTTCATTACATTCACTTATATGATAATACCCAGGGGAAAGTTATGAATCTAAATCTTTTTACTTTCCTAGTTATTGTGTGCTTATCAAGAGGCATTTTTAAGTAATGATTTTCAACTCGGATTGAGGAATTGGAGAGCTGAGTTTGAATTCCAGACCATAATTCATTACATTCACTTATATGATAATACCCAGGGAAAGTTATGAATCTAAATCTTTTTTTTTTTTTTTTTTTTTTTTTTTTCCTAGTTATTATGTGTGCTTATCAAGAGGCATTTTTAAGTAATGATTTTCAACTCGGATTGAGGAATTGGAGAGCTGAGTTTGAATTCCAGTTGTGTTCATTACATTCACTTATGTGTCAGCTGCAGAAATTCAGATCCTGATCTTTTTTTCTAGTTATTATGTGCTTATCAAGAGGCATTTTTAAGTAATGATTTTCAACTCGGATTGAGGAATTGGAGAGCTGAGTTTGAATTCCAGTTGTGTTCATTACATTCACTTATATGATAATACCCAGGGGAAAGTTATGAATCTAAATCTTTTTTCTAGTTATTAGCTGTGCTTATCAAGAGGCATTTTTAAGTAATGATTTTCAACTCGGATTGAGGAATTGGAGAGCTGAGTTTGAATTCCAGTTGTGTTCATTACATTCACTTATATGATAATACCCAGGGGAAAGTTATGAATCTAAATCTTTTTTTCCTAGTTATTATGTGTGCTTATCAAGAGGCATTTTTAAGTAATGATTTTCAACTCGTATTGAGGAATTGGAGAGCTGAGTTTGAATTCCAGTTGTGTTCCCATTACATTCACTTATATGATAATACCCAGGGAAAGTTATGAATCTAAATCTTTTTTTTTCTAGTTATTATGTGTGCTTATCAAGAGGCATTTTTAAGTAATGATTTTCAACTCGGATTGAGGAATTGGAGAGCTGAGTTTGAGATTCCAGTTGTCATTATTCACATTCACTTATATGATAATACCCAGGGGGAAAGTTATGAATCTAAATCTTTTTTCCTAGTTATTATGTGCTTATCAAGAGGCATTTTTAAGTAATGATTTTCAACTCGGATTGAGGAATTGGAGAGCTGAGTTTGGACCAGTTGTGTTCATTACATTCACTTATATGATAATACCCAGGGGAAAGTTATGAATCTAAATCTTTTTTTTTCTAGTTATTATGTGTGCTTATCAAGAGGCATTTTTAAGTAATGATTTTCAACTCGGATTGAGGAATTGGAAAGCTGAGTTTGAATTCCAGTTGTGTTCATTACATTCACTTATATGATAATACCCAGGGGAAAGTTATGAATCTAAATCTTTTTTTTCCTAGTTATTATGTGTGCTTATCAAGAGGCATTTTTAAGTAATGATTTTCAACTCGGATTGAGGTGGAGAGCTGAGTTTGAATTCCAGTTGTGTTCATTACATTCACTTATATGATAATACCCAGGGAAAGTTATGAATCTAAATCTTTTTTTCCTAGTTATTATGTGCTTATCAAGAGGCATTTTTAAGTAATGATTTTCAACTCGGATTGAGGAATTGGAAGCTGAGTTTGAATTCCAGTTGTGTTCATTACATTCACTTATATGATAATACCCAGGGGAAAGTTATGAATCTAAATCTTTTTTTCCTAGTTATTATGTGCTTATCAAGAGGCATTTTTAAGTAATGATTTTCAACTCGGATTGAGGAATTGGAGAGCTGAGTTTGAATTCAGTTGTGTTCATTACATTCACTTATATGATAATACCCAGGGGAAAGTTATGAATCTAAATCTTTTTCTAGTTATTATGTGTGCTTATCAAGAGGCATTTTTAAGTAATGATTTTCAACTCGGATTGAGGAATTGGAGAGCTGAGTTTGAATTCCAGTTGTGTTCATTACATTCACTTATATGATAATACCCAGGGGAAAGTTATGAATCTAAATCTTTTCTAGTTATTATGTGTGCTTATCAAGAGGCATTTTTAAGTAATGATTTTCAACTCGGATTGAGGAATTGGAGAGCTGAGTTTGAATTCCAGTTGTATTCATTGTCCTTCTGATAATACCCAGGGGAAAGTTATGAATCTAAATCTTTTTTTTTCTAGTTATTATGTGTACATTATCAAGAGGCATTTTTAAGTAATGATTTTCAACTCGGATTGAGGAATTGGAGAGCTGAGTTTGAATTCCAGTTGTGTTCATTACATTCCTTATGATAATACCCAGGGGAAAGTTATGAATCTAAATCTTTTTTTTTTCCTAGTTATTATGTGTGCTTATCAAGAGGCATTTTTAAGTAATGATTTTCAACTCGGATTGAGGAATTGGAGAGCTGAGTTTGAATTCCAGTTGTATTCATTACATTCACTTATATGATAATACCCAGGGAAAGTTATGAATCTAAATCTTTTTCCTAGTTATTATGTGCTTATCAAGAGGCATTTTTAAGTAATGATTTTCAACTCGGATTGAGGAATTGAAACTGAGTTTGAATTCCAGTTGTGTTCATTACATTCACTTATATGATAATACCCAGGGGAAAGTTATGAATCTAAATCTTTTTTTCCTAGTTATTATGTGCTTATCAGAAGGCATTTTTAAGTAATGATTTTCAACTCGGATTGAGGAATTGGAGAGCTGAGTTTGAATTCAGTTGTGTTCATTACATTCACTTATGATAATACCCAGGGGAAAGTTATGAATCTAAATCTTTTTTTCCTAGTTATTATGTGTGCTTATCAAGAGGCATTTTTAAGTAATGATTTTCAACTCGGATTGAGGAATTGGAGAGCTGAGTTTGAATTCCAGTTGTGTTCATTACATTCACTTATATGATAATACCCAGGGGAAAGTTATGAATCTAAATCTTTTCCTAGTTATTGTGTGTGCTTATCAAGAGGCATTTTTAAGTAATGATTTTCAACTCGGATTGAGGAATTGGAGAGCTGAGTTTGAATTCCAGTTGTGTTCATTACATTCACTTATGATAATACCCAAGGAAAGTTATGAATCTAAATCTTTTTTTCCTAGTTATTATGTGTGCTTATCAAGAGGCATTTTTAAGTAATGATTTTCAACTCGGATTGAGGAATTGGAGAGCTGAGTTTGAATTCCAGTTGTGTTCATTACATTCACTTATATGATAATACCCAGGGGAAAGTTATGAATCTAAATCTTTTTTTCCTAGTTATTATGTGTGCTTATCAAGAGGCATTTTTTAGTAATGATTTTCAACTCGGATTGAGGAATTGGAAAGCTGAGTTTGAATTCCAGTTGTGTTCATTACATTCACTTATATGATAATACCCAGGAAAGTTATGAATCTAAATCTTTTTTTCCTAGTTATTATGTGTGCTTATCAAAGAGCATTTTTTTAAGTAATGATTTTCAACTCGGATTGAGGAATTGGAGAGCTGAGTTTGAATTCAGTTGTGTTCATTACATTCACTTATATGATAATACCCAGGGGAAAGTTATGAATCTAAATCTTTTTTCCTAGTTATTATGTGTGCTTATCAAGAGGCATTTTTAAGTAATGATTTTCAACTCGGATTGAGGAATTGGAGAGCTGAGTTTGAATTCCAGTTATTCATTACATTCCTTATGATAATACCCAGGAAAGTTGAATCTAAATCTTTTTTTCCTAGTTATTGTAACCCAGTAACCTTTATCAAGAGGCATTTTTAAATAATGATTTTCAACTCGGATTGAGGAATTGGAGAGCTGAGTTTGAATTCCAGTTGTGTTCATTACATTCACTTATATGATAATACCCAGGGGAAATTGTGGAATCTAAATCTTTCCTAATTATGTGTATCCAAGAGGCATTTTTAAGTAATGATTTTCAACTCGGATTGAGGAATTGGAGAGCTGAGTTTGAATTCCAGTTGTGTTCATTACATTCACTTATATTAATACCCAGGGGAAAGTTATGAATCTAAATCTTTTTTTTCCTAGTTATTATGTGTGCTTATCAAGAGGCATTTTTAAGTAATGATTTTCAACTCGGATTGAGGAATTGGAGAGCTGAGTTTGAATTCCAGTTGTGTTCATTACATTCACTTATATGATAATACCCAGGGGAAAGTTATGAATCTAAATCTTTTTTTCCTAGTTATTATGTGTGCTTATCTAGAGGCATTTTTAAGTAATGATTTTCAACTCGGATTGAGGAATTGGAGAGCTGAGTTTGAATTCCAGTTGTGTTCATTACATTCACTTATATGATAATACCCAGGGGAAAGTTATGAATCTAAATCTTTTTTTCCTAGTTATTATGTGTGCTTATCAAGAGGCATTTTTAAGTAATGATTTTCAACTCGGATTGAGGAATTGGAGAGCTGAGTTTGAATTCCAGTTGTGTTCATTACATTCACTTATATGATAATACCCAGGGGAAAGTTATGAATCTAAATCTTTTTCCTAGTTATTATGTGCTTATCAAGAGGCATTTTTAAGTAATGATTTTCAACTCGGATTGAGGAATTGGAGAGCTGAGTTTGAAGTTCAGTTGTGTTCATTACATTCACTTATATGATAATACCCAGGGAAAGTTATGAATCTAAATCTTTTTTTCCTAGTTATTATGTGCTTATCAAGAGGCATTTTTTTAAGTAATGATTTTCAACTCGGATTGTGAGAATTGGAGAGCTGAGTTTGAATTCCAGTTGTGTTCATTACATTCACTTATATGATAATACCCAGGGGAAAGTTATGAATCTAAATCTTTTTTTCCTAGTTATTATGTGCTTATCAAGAGGCATTTTTAAGTAATGATTTTCAACTCGGATTGAGGAATTGGAGAGCTGAGTTTGAATTCCAGTTGTGTTCATTACATTCACTTATATGATAATACCCAGGGGAAAGTTATGAATCTAAATCTTTTTTTCCTAGTTATTATGTGTGCTTATCAAGAGGCATTTTTAAGTAATGATTTTCAACTCGGATTGAGGAATTGGAGAGCTGAGTTTGAATTCCAGTTGTGTTCATTACATTCACTTATGTAATCATGCAAGGGGAAAGTTATGAATCTAAATCTTTTTTTCCTAGTTATTATGTGTGCTTATCTGAAGCATTTTTAAGTAATGATTTTCAACTCGGATTGAGGAATTGGAGAGCTGAGTTTGAATTCCAGTTGTGTTCATTACATTCACTTATATGATAATACCCAGGGGAAAGTTATGAATCTAAATCTTTCCTAGTTATTATGTGTGCTTATCAAGAGGCATTTTTAAGTAATGATTTTCAACTCGGATTGAGGAATTGAAGCTGAGTTTGAATTCCAGTTGTGTTCATTACATTCACTTATGTAATAGATAATACAGGAAAGTTATGAATCTAAATCTTTCCTAGTTATTATGTGCTTATCAAGAGGCATTTTTAAGTAATGATTTTCAACTCGGATTGAGGAATTGGAGAGCTGAGTTTGAATTCCAGTTGTGTTCATTACATTCACTTATATGATAATACCCAGGGGAAAGTTATGAATCTAAATCTTTTTTTCCTAGTTATTATGTGCTTATCAAGAGGCATTTTTAAGTAATGATTTTCAACTCGGATTGAGGAATTGGAGAGCTGAGTTTGAATTCCAGTTGTGTTCATTACATTCACTTATATGATAATACCCAGGGGAAAGTTATGAATCTAAATCTTTCCTAGTTATTATGTGTGCTTATCAAGAGGCATTTTTAAGTAATGATTTTCAACTCGGATTGAGGAATTGGAGAGCTGAGTTTGAATTCCAGTTGTGTTCATTACATTCACTTATATGATAATACCCAGGAAAGTTATGAATCTAAATATTTTTTTCCTATTTATTATGTGTGCTTATCAGAAGGCATTTTAAGTAATGATTTTCAACTCGGATTGAGGGAATTGGAGAGCTGAGTTTGAATTCCAGTGTATTCATTACATTCACTTATGTTAATGCAGAGAAGAATTCTGAATCTAAATCTTTTTTTCCTAGTTATTATGTGCTTATCAAGAGGCATTTTTAAGTAATGATTTTCAACTCGGATTGAGGAATTGGGCTGAGTTTGAATTCTAAGTTGTGTTCATTACCATTCACTTATATGATAATACTCAGGGGAAAGTTATGAATCTAAATCTTTTTTTCCTAGTTATGTGCTTATCAAGAGCATTTTTAAGTAATGATTTTCAACTCGGATTGAGGAATTGAAGTGAGTTTGAATTCCAGTTGTATTCATTACATTCACTTATATATGATAATACCAGGAAAAGTTATGAATCTAAATCTTTTTTTTCTAGTTATTATGTGCTTATCAGAGGCATTTTTAAGTAATGATTTTCAACCGGTTCAAGGAATTGGAGAGCTGAGTTTGAATTCCAGTTGTGTTCATTACATTCCTGTATATGATAATACCCAGGGGAAAGTTATGAATCTAAATCTTTTTCCTAGTTATTATGTGTGTATCAAGGCATTTTTAAGTAATGATTTTCAGCTCGGATTGAGGAATTGGAGAGCTGAGTTTGAATTCCAGTTGTTCATTACATTCCTTATGTAATTAATACCCAGGGAAAGTTATGAATCTAAATCTTTTTTCCTAGTTATTATGTGCTTATCAAGAGGCATTTTAAGTAATGATTTTCAACTTGGATTGAGGAATTGGAGAGCTGAGTTTGAATTCCAGTTGTGTTCATTACATTCACTTATATGATAATACCAGAGAGAGATTATGAATCTAAATCTTTTTTCCTAGTTATTATGTGTGCTTATCAAGAGGCATTTTTAAGTAATGATTTTCAACTCGGATTGAGGAATTGGAGAGCTGAGTTTGAATTCCAGTTATGTTCATACATTCACTTATATGATAATACCCAGGGGAAAGTTATGAATAAATCTTTTTTTCCTAGTTATTATGTGTGCTTATCAAGAGGCATTTTAAGTAATGATTTTCAACTTGATTGAGGAATTGGAGAGCTGAGTTTGAATTTCAGTTGTGTTCATTTCATTCACTTATATGATAATACCCAGGGGAAAGTTATGAATCTAAATCTTTCCTAGTTATTATGTGCTTATCAAGAGGCATTTTTAAGTAATGATTTTCAACTCGGATTGAGGAATTGGAGAGCTGAGTTTGAATTTGATTGTGTTCATTACATTCACTTATGATAATACCCAGGGAAAGTTATGAATCTAAATCTTTTTTTTCTAGTTATTATGTGTGCTTATCAAGAGGCATTTTAAGTAATGATTTTCAACTTGG